>JABUQX010116456.1:20000-32120 GCA_015478945.1 Trachelipus rathkii | reverse complement strand
TTTCCCTCAGAGTTGGAAGCGCGCATATGTCTCTCCAGTTATTCTAGATTTCCAATAAAAGGGTAGTTTGCATCTCATCACTTTATGTGTACTCTTTAATATAAATTATCTTCATCCTATTACCTCTATCCCTATTGTTATTAATTCTCTTACATCTTATAATCTTCTTTTGATTACATATATATCCTCCTTTATTATACTTTCCTTATCTATCTATTTTATCTCCTGGATACCTTTGTGAGTTACCTTATTCTCATTCATTATCTTTTTGCAAATTATATTCATCAGTATGTCTGCTCTTCGTCTACGTACAGTATCTTCTACGGTTCTACCTAATCCTCCAGTGGGTTAACCGTTATCACTTCTATCTATCTTTATCTATATATTCTGATTTATTTCTGATTTATGGTCTTCTGCCTTAGGGACTATTAGGGGAGTAATTCTCACTTTCGTGTATTTGCAGTTGTTCTGCTAGTATATTACTTATTTTTTGACACATTATCAAATTTTTGACACGGTAGTCTTTATTTTAGTAGGTTTCAGTATTTTTTACTAGTCTTTCTATCTATCATATTTACTTTTTTTCTACTATATGTCTTACTCCTTCTCTATTATATTGAGTTTCCCTCTTTCCTCATTTCTTTGTAGCTTTCCTCATCTTTTATTATCATATTACTTTTATTGTCAAGTAGTTCCCTTTTTGACCTCGACACGACCTTTGCCCTCGATTACTTGTGTCGGTGCTCTACTTTACTTATTTCTCATTATCTTACAGTTTCTATTCGTTGTATTTATATGGTATAGCGTATTACTTTACATTATCTTTTTTTCTTACTTCATTATTATTTTTCTCTTTATTTTTGTGCTTCACTAGTAGCTCTCACCTTGCTTTCTTTGTCCGTGTTAATTTTTTTATGCCGTCTTGTTTTTTTTTCCCTGTCAATGAAGTTCCGCCATTGTGTTTCTTCTTAATTCATTCTCACTCTACATTTCTTTTTATTTTTCTTATCTTCTATTTTATATCTATATTACATTCAATTCTGAACATACTCTATATCTTAGTACTGTGTCCTTCTCAACTATTCTACTCTATTTGGTTATACCGATGATATCTTACTTTTCTCTTATTTCTTAGTCACTTTTTTTAGTGTTCTTTTCACTACTTTTTTCTAAACTCTCGTTTTGTCGCATTGGCGTCTTTAACGTGTTTCTTTTCTCTTCTTCCTCTTTTTCTCCTTCTCTCTCTCTCTCTCCTCTCTCTTCTTCTCTTCTCTCTCTCTCTCTCTCTTTCTTTCTCTCTTCCTCTCTCTCTCTTCCTCTCCATTCACTCTCACTCCCTCTCCCTCACTCTATAACTCATATTCCACTGCACTCTACCCACAGCTACACATCATCACTTCCACTCATCATCTCTCACTACACTCATTTCTCTCTCTGCTCTCTCTAAGCTTTAGTCCTTTCCTGTTTCATTTTACCCACGCCTTTTTCTCACTTCTTTGTTCTCGTCATACTCTGTTTTTAGAGGTTGGGCGGTGCGCGGGGTTTCCGGTTGGTTCCGGTCTTTTCGGCATCTGTTCTCGGATACTCTTCACTGTATTGGTTTGCTTGCCTAATCTGTTCTTCTGCTGCTTGCGAGGATGTGTTTTGCCTGTAAGTTCGAGATGCGGTGGGACGCCCGCGGGATTACTTTTTTCTGTCTTTTTTTTTTTTTTTTTGACACGGCGCGTCTTCAAGGCTTGGTTAAGGCCTCTCACGTTCCCACAGACTCGTTCAGTTGGTGTGTGCGTCTTGGGCTGACGACTTTTTTTTTTCCGGTTACACTCTTCGCTTTGGAGGTCATGTTTATAGCCCTGTCTGCGAGTTGGCGGCAGTGCCAAACTTGTGAAATTCACTCGTTTTAAAAACCCACTTCCTTTTACATCTCCTCTCAAAAAACCCTCTTCAAAATTTTTCCTATTTCCCTTTCGACGGAGGTCTACGTCTTCCTCACCTGTTGACCAACATAAAGAAAAACATTGTCATTGGAGTGACACCTCAATATCTTAACGGTTGCTAAGTGACTCCCCTCAAAGAAGCTGGGAGTTCTGCTCAGGTTGAGGGAATTTGTTTTCCTCTGCACAGCTATCCTAGTTATATAAGGGCCTTATTCTCCCTTGTTTGGAGTACTGTTCTTCACAAATTTGTGGAAAGGGGGCTCCGGGCTCCATTCTGCTAATTGATAGAGTTGAGTGTCCTAAAGGTAAGAGACTAATAAACTGTCGCGTACTTTCTTGACCCTCTAATCTCTCTTGTGACGTAAACGTTGGCGCACTATATCTTTTCTATAGGTATTTAGGTACTACAACGACAGATGCTCGGGGAGTTACCCGCTCGGCAGTATTCCCCTATTGCGGGGGGTCGCCCACGGTACCACAAGTGCTGCTTCTGCTCCTCGAATTGATTTTAGTCTTGATGGCATTGAAAAATCGCAGACTCGTTTCATTATGGTGTCTCCTTTCCAGCCACCTCTGTTTTTGTTGAAATCCTTGCCCCATCTTTCTGTTTTTTCCAACTGATTTAAATTCTCCTCTCTTTAAAGCCACTGTCTGCTCACCTGAGAGATTTGCGTTAGGCTTGGGCCTGGGTGGGTTTTGTTGTATTTTTATTTTTTTGTTTTTCCCATTTCCTTTGTATAAAGAGGCTCAACCCGTGGTGGTGGTAATTCTGTGTAATAATATATATATATATATATATTATATAATATATATTATATATATATATATATAATATATATATATTATAATATAATATATTATATTTATATATATAATATATAATGTTGTTGTGTGTGTGTGTGTGTGTGTGTGTGTGTGTGTGTGTGTGATGTGTGTGGTTGTGTAAAGGGACTCTTCCACCAAATAGAAATTAATAAAGGATGAAGCGGAAAAGAATAAAATAGTTTTTTAAAAATCTGTTTTAAAATTCCTAATAAGACTTTTTAAAGTGAGAAATATTTTAGGATAAGAAAGATCTTGCCAATTTTCACTATCCGGTGTTCATTTTGGAGGGGGGGAATGGCGGAGTAGGGAGTGGAGATGGGATCAAGGGGGAGTGACAACTAGGGGAGTCTTTGTAACACGGTTGTGGATTAGTGCCCAAGTTATGGGAGCATGTTTACACAGTAGGACTACGACATATGCGGATGGGGATCTTACAAAAAGTGGTTATGTTACGGCGCGTTATATTTATGATATAGTTTATTTGTCAATTCCTGTGTTCGCCATAATATCATGTTAGACATGAACAAAGTTTATGTGTGGTGAGTAGTTTTCTAGAATTAGGTATTAATTAATACAATATTATCATATTAATTAATTAATAATAATAATCAATATAATAAATAAATAAAATAATAAAATAAATAATAATAATTACGAGTCGTAATAAGCACCTATAAATAATCAATCGAATCACTTATTATTAACATTAAATATATAAAAGTAACCATAAAAGAAATCATCGTAATTTAGCTCATACAATACAAAAACTAAATTAATTACAATAATAATAAATCTAATCCATTAAATCATTAAACTCCCAATTATAACTATAAAAAATAAATAGATGAAACTTATAATATATAATATAATATATAACAATATGTACATAATAATATAATATAATAATATATAAATAATTAAATAATAATAAAATAATAATGAATAATAATAATAATAATAATCTATATATTATGGAATAAAGTTATATGTGAATTAAGTCAATTTATGATTTGATGTAATCTTTGGTGTTCCACCACTTAGTGTCGTTATATCGAAGGGTTATACTTTATTCCTCCAGCTCACACTTCATTTAAAATTATCAGCCCTTATTTCTTTCCCCGCAACCTAGCTCGGTGGTGTGTTTCTCTCTCTTTAAATTATCTACATAATACGAACTGTATTACTAGGGTCTTATTCCTCGCCAGCTTCTGACAACAGGCGCTAGCCACAAAAAAATGAAATGAGTTGTATATATATATTTATTAGCCTAGGATAATTCAATGAAAGATCGTCAGTGCCATTACCTTTAACAAATTTCATTCTTTGGCAAATTAAAATAATAGATATATTATTATATTAAAAATAATATACTAATATAACGCTATGCTTTATTAGTATTATATTTAATGTTAAACTTAAAAATATCTATTTAATCATTTTACCTTTAATTGTAAGATTTTACAATTTACATTATTTACTACTTAGTAGAATATTATATTTATATCTTATTATTATAACATTATATATTATACTAATATATATAATTTATTTACGTTATTGCAATATGAATGAATAATCGCAGTGGATTCTTCTCAGAACGCAAACTAAGTAAAGAAGTGAGTCCGTAATAACTAAACCCAAATAGTATATAATAATAATAATATTAATCAATCAAATATTATAATGCACAGAGCAAGTAACCGCCGTGTTAATAAAATGATAATGCTTTAATGCTTATCTTTCATAAGTATTTATGTGCTGTAGTAATTCAATTAATAATATATATAATAATAATATTAAAATTTGTTCAACTACGCCGTGTTATATTAGTTAAAATGATTATTACTATAGGAAAGAATAAAATTTCGGACTTGAAATTTATATAATATATAATTTATATATCAATTTAAAGCTAATAAATAGTTTAACGATATTAAATATTAAATATAATCTAAGTATAGTGATCTTGGCTGAGTATATACTATTCAAAGGACAGGTTGTCGGAAAAATTTAAAACTGCAATATTTAAAAAAGAAAAATCAAACGTAAAATTATATTCTTTTACTGCCTACAAATTTTAGTCTGTAAATTTCTTGAGTCTACATCACAAATCAGATTTTTGATTCAGTTTTAAATATGGCAGATGCCGACAACCTTTTATAATCGATACATTTCGTATTCACAAAACATATTTTTCTCCTTCTCTAGATTCATTCAAATGCATTATTATTATAATAGTTTCTCGGATATAATATAAATGTAGGGATGAATGAGAGAACAACTCGAAGCGACTTCTCACAGCGAACTCAAAATACAGACCGAGTCGCTTTCTCTCTTCTAGCCCTTTCTTTAAAATAAATTTATATTTTCATTCAAAATTTATAACATTAGATATTCTTTTTTTAATTTTTGAAGTATATACCGTTTTTTATATTCTTGTCGTATTGATTGCGGTTATTTTTTTTCCATTTTGGACGGGCGCAATTTTATGTGTACATGATACTTTTATATCGTGGATACAAAAAATGAAGAAAAAAAAAAAAACAATATAATGACAAAAATCATTGTAATTTTAACTGGGGTTAATGACAGTGCCTGTAAAGGTTTGGATCACATTTCATATAGAGCTAAGGTAGTCTTGAAAGTAACAGTCAGAAACTAAAGTCATTTCGGCTTCTTACGACTAAAATATCATTGCATTCCTAAGGGATGGTAAATAAGAAAAGAAAACATTGATTAGGACAATCTCGTCGAAGTCATTTGTTGAAACCACGGATTTAAGAGGAATCCAATATAGAGTTGGTTATACCTTAAAAACGTGCAGGTTTCGGAAAAATGACTGGGCGGACTCAAGGCAATGAACAAATTCATATAAGAAAATCATACCTCATATCCACTAGCAATCTTGAATGGGTTCTAACAAATCCACACAAGATCACGGAGACTTTATTTTCTTGCATGAATTTATTCCTTGGAAATTAAACTAATTTAGTAATAGAGAGAGAACTGGTTCCTAAAGAAAAATCTGAAGCGGGAAGAAGGAAAATAGTTATACTAAAGATAGTACCCTGTAATAAAAATTGGACATTAGTTTTCTAAATAACCAGCCTGCCTTTAAACCAATGGAAAAAAATCTAATCACGGACAAAAAACCATCGGAAGAAAATTTAGTACATTTTCCCGACTCTTTGCAAAATAAAAACAATGTCCAAAGAATCCCAACTGGAAAAAAAGCGACCTTTCTAGGAAGCTTACTAAAAGGGGAAAGTAATCTTCGTCTGAATGATAAAGGTTGTGCAAGTTAATTTACATTTAATCTACGTGCTCTTGTGATCTAGTTGCTCATCGAAGTTCCACCCGTTGAGCAGGTCTATATACAATGGAAATTAATGGGAATCAGAGATAGAATCTGCGAGCAATTATTATAAAAGGTTTTCAATACGTAACTAACCAAAATTTAAATTTATTTATTACATATATATAAATGAATAATTTTAAAACTTATATAATGTAATTACTAATCAAATAACAAATAATAATAACAAAGGAAGTCGCGAAATAAAACAAAAACGCCATATAATTTTGGAAGGCAAAGCACGAAAACTAATACCTTGCTTGCAAAATGTAATTAATTTCTTCCATAGGGAAATAAATAAAGAATTTTACTAGTAACTAACTACTAGTACAACAACCAGATATATAACAGTAAATTCAGTACAATTTTCTTATAAAAATGGTACCAGTTTGAACTATACACCTGGAGTAAGAACCGAGAATGGTAGAAATTTCAGTTTGTAAAAAAGCCGTGAACTTTGACCTTTAATTATGAGTCAAAGAGTTCAGTTTGAATAAGGAAATCAATACAGTATAAAGAATAAAATATGGTGATCACGCAGACACATTATCTATGTAAATGCACCAATTAACAAGAAAGTTACAATGATTTTGCCGAAGTTATCAAAAAAGATGAAATGGCATTTTCAGAAAACAAGCTTATTCTGGCTTATCAATTTGTAACATTAATAAAACAAAGCTAGGCATTCTAGTATTACTAGACTTACAATATGGTTAAACTGCACAATTATGAACAAGTGTATGAAATTTCAGGGTCTAAAATGACCTACAAACTTTAATAAAACAATTTTAGAAACATACGATTTCAATGAGAAATCTGCTAATTTTCCCATAGAGAAATGCGTCGTGTAATATATATATTATATATATATATATATATATAATATAGTATATATATATATATATATATATTATATATATATATATATATATAATATAGTATATATATATATATTTATATTATTATATATAAATATAATATATATATATATATATTTATATATATATAATTATTATTAATTATATATATATATATAATATATATATATATATTAATATATATAGTAGTTGAGGATGTAATTGGAGGGGACTGGAATCTGAAATCCTGGAATCCTGGAATCCTGGAAGGATTCCAGGAACCTGGAAACTGGAAAGTGACTTCTTGGAAACTGGAAACTGGAAAAAAAATAATAATAATAAATAGTTGCGCGAAGGTATCTCTATTTCCGGTTGTTTGTTTGTGCTGCCGCAGACTCCGTCTGCCTGGAATGGAGGTTCCAGGAGAAGTCACCGCTCCTTACGGAGAAGGGGTGCTGGTTTTCCTTCTCAGATAGATTTTCATTAGAGGATGAAATTGCATAATATATAATAGAAGAAGTAAGAATGCAACGGAAGTGCATAAGAGAAGAATGGAGGAAGGAGGAAGAAGAGGGATGAGGAAAGGAGGAAGAAGGACGAATGAGGAAGAAGGAAGAATGGACGAACAGGATGAATGAGAAAGATAGAATGAATGGTTTTGGACCCTCCCGGAGGAGGGTCCTCAAACTGAAAATAAAAAGAAGAAAGAAAGAAGAAATGCAACGGAGTGCATAAGAGAAAGAAGGAGGAAAGGAGGAAGGATGGAGAAAGGAGACAGTAGAAGAAGACAGAGTTGGTACAGGCACCGGTGCTGCGGTGCGGTGCGGTGCCGAGTTAGTAAAAACCATTCGTTTAGCCTCAGACGATGACATTCTATTTTCAACAATCTCGTTTTTTCACCATCCCTTTTTTAATAATCATCAACTAAAATAAATTGTTTACTATTTTTATTTTTTTATAAGTTTCATTTTTACATTTAATTTTTGTTATGTTTTTAATTTTGCTTAAAACATTTGTTTTTACTAAATTTTATATGCTTTTCATGTTTATAACGTAAAAATTTTGCATTTTACATACCCTAAAGATGCAGTAAATCTAGTAAATCAGTTAATCATTCATACTGCCCTCCAAGCAAACCCATCATACCCCATCTATGATCTATTAAATCTATTGATCTATTGATCTTTTCTATTGATCTATTGATCTATTGATTCAATCATATTTTTTAATTAAAATTGGTTAATGGTTTGGCAATAACTTTAAAAAAGCAGTAAATCAAGTAAAGAAATCAGTTAATCAAAACTACCATCCAGCCACGAAGTAGTACACTCCTAACCTTTCCATGATCAATATTGAATTCCTAATTGATACTACTATTGATCTATTGAATCTATTTGATCTATTGATTCATGTCATATTTGTATAACATGAACGACAAAATTTTTTATTTATTTTTTGTATTGTTTTCTTTAAACATTTTGTTTTTAAACTAAAATTTATTCGTTTTTATGTTTTATATTAAACTTAAATTTTTTGCATTTTTACATACCGCCTGAAGCAGTATCAAGTAATCAGTAAATCAGCAGTAAATTCAGTAAACTCAGTAAAAAGCAGTAAATCAGTAAATTCAGTAAAAATCAGTAAATCAGTAAAATCAAACCACCTACTCTATCCTCCTACCCTTCCATGATCTAAAAATCTAATTGAATTCTATTGATCTATTGATCATTGATCTATAGTGATTCGTCATATTTTGTATAACATAACACAAAAACTTTTTTTTATTTTTTTGTATTGTTTCTTAAACGATTTTTTTGTTTTTAAACCTAAAAAATTATTCTTTTCATGTTTTATAACTTAAAAAATTTGCGAGTTTTTTAACATACCCCTAAAAGCAGTAAATTTCAGTAAAAATCATTTTAAATCAAACACAACGAACACTCTATCCTCCACTACCCATCTAGATTATTGATCTATTGATCTATGAATGCTATATTGATTCATTGTCATATTTGTACTAACATAAACACAAATAACCTTTGGTTTATTTTTTTTGTTTTGTTTTCTTTACACATTTTGTTTTTTTAACTAAAATTTATTCTTTTTAATGTTTATAACTTAAAAAAAATTTTGCATTTTTTTTTTTACAGCCTAGAAGCAAGTAAATCAGTAAATCAGTTAATCAAACCACCACTCTATCCTCCTACCACATTCTATGATCTATTGATTCTAGTTGGATTCTATTGATCTTTTTGATAGCTATTGATTCATTTCATATTTTGTATAACATAACATAAAATAAATTCTTTGATGTAGCTGTTGTTGTTGTTAAAATGTCGCGTTTGTTGTTGGCATTTGTTGCGTTTTGTGCTGTTTTGTATTGTTGTTTGTTGTTGTTGTTGTTTGTTTTGTTGTTTGTTGTTTGTTGTTGGTTGTTGTTGTTGTTTGTTGTGTTGTTGTTAAATTATCAAACGTTAAAGTTAAATGAAAATATACAACACTTTTTCAAACCTATCTCAAAAATATTAATGTCATTGTTAATTTTACATTAAAATTGTAATATTGAAAACTAAACAAAAATATATCTCATCCCAGCTAACTGACATACAGCGTTCATTAACAAGGTAACTAAAAAATTAGAAGTTTCAACTTACCAGCAGAAGTCAGCATAGCAATCTCAATCTTTACTATACACAACCGACTAAAATATTATTAATTAATATTAATTATTTTATTATTTATTATTAATTATTATTATATTTATTATTATTATTTTATTATTAATTATTATTTAAATTATTATTATTATTAATTATTATTATATTATTAATTATTATTAATAATTATTATTATTATATTATTATATTATTATTATTATTATTATTAATTATTATATTTATTATATTAATTATTATTATTATTTTATAATATTATTATTATTATTATTATTATTATTATTATTATTATTATTATTTTTATTTATTTTTTATATTGATTATTATTATTATTATTATTAATTATTATTATTATTAATAATTATTCATTATTATTATATTCACGAACAGATTTCTCACAACACCCATAACGCGTGCCGATCAACTTTGCCTGTAGGTTCCCACAACTAGAACATTGGTAGGTAAATTTGCTCTCTACCCCGAACGTAAACATTAAGCCAATTTAGTACGGCGTGTGGCTCAAGGTAACCAAATCAGAGAACTGTATTGCTATGCCATCACGGACAGCCATTGAAATTCGAGGAATGACTCATTAATCTTAATATCTTTGACACATGAGAAGGGTAACGAGAAATTTTATCATTAACTGTTGTTCCTGATATCTTTTGACACATGAGAAGGGTGACCGAGATTTATTACTTTTGTTCACATTATGTCCTTACTTAACATCTGTATATAGATTTATTTTAAATAAATAAAAATAAAAATAAATAAAACGAAAATAAATAAAAAATATAATAACCTTTTAAACAAAATAATAAATGTAAAGAGTAAAAGATAGGTAAAAGAAAAATAATAAAATTTGAAAATGTTTATATTAACATGTGAAAAATGTTAAATGTCTACAACGACGTTAAAAAATGTTACAAACATCCTTGCTTGACAATCATAGAAATAGGCAGTCATGTAATCAGTAAGTTAGTACGATGAATGTATGGCTGTTATTAAGTAAAGTGTCTATAATTATTGTGTGTGTGTCGTGTGTGTGTATGTGTGTGTGTATGGGTATGGTTAAGAGAAGTTTGTTATGTCATGATACATATATAGTTGAATATATAATAATATAATATAATATAATAATAATAATAAATAATAATAATAATAATATAATAATAATAATAATAATAATAATAATAATAATAATACAAACTTACTGTTTAAGAGGGATAAAACAGAGTTAAGTAAAGGACCATAATGTGAACAAGATAAAGTCTCGTCACCCTTTGCAATGTGTCAAAAGAATTATCGGCCAACAAGGTAATAATCTCGTTACCCTTCTCAATGTGTCAAAAAGATATTAAGAATTGAAATGAGTCCATTCCTCGAATTTCATTGGCTGTCCGTGATGGCAATTGGCAAATACAGTTCTCTGATTGGTAACCCTTGAGCGTACTAAAATTGCTTAATGTTTAGGTGTCGGGTAGAAGAGCAATTTACCTACCAATGTTCTAGTTGTGAACCTACAGGCAAAGTGATCGCACGCGTTATTGTGTTGTGAGATCTGTGGTGAAAAGCAATAATAATAATAATAATAATATAATAATAATATAATATAATAATAATATATAATAATGATAATAATAATATAGTAATGAAATGATAATGATATATTAGTAATATATAATAATAATAATATAAAATAAAATTTAAAAAAATAATATAATAATAATAATAATAATATATAAATAATAATAATAATAATAAAATAATAACTAAATTAATAATAATATAATAATATTAAAATAATAAATATTTTGTGCGGTTGTGTAAGTAAAGATTGAGAATTGCTATGCTGACTTCTGCTGGTAAGTTGAAACTTCTAATTTTAGTTACCTTGTTAATGAATGCTGTATGTCAGTTAGGCTGGGATGAGATATATTTTTGTTTAGTTTTTAATATTACAATGTTAAATGTAAAATTAAACAATTAATATTTTAGAGATATGTTTGAAAAAGTGGTATTAGATTAAGTTTAACTTGAACGTTTGATATATTTAACAACAACAGCAACAACAACAACAACAACAACAGCAACTACAACAACAGCAACAACTGCAACAAATGCAACAACAAAACGCGACATTTTAAACAACAACAGCTACAGCAAAGAAATTTAATTTTTGTTATGTTATCACAATAATAATGATCATGGAATCATATAGATCAAAAGATAATAGATCAATAGATCATAGATCAATAGATCATAGATGGGTAAGAGGATAGAGTGGGTGGTTTTGATTAACTGATTTACTGATTTACTGCTTTAGGGTATGTAAAAATGCAAATTTTTTTAAGTTATAAACATAAAAAGAATAAATTTTTTAGTAAAAACAAAAATGTTTAAAGAAACAAAACAATAAATAAAAGTTTTTGTGTTATGTTATACAAAATATGACAATGAATCAATATATCAAT
>JABUQX010116456.1:5000-7500 GCA_015478945.1 Trachelipus rathkii | reverse complement strand
TAGGAGTGGCGTGCTATACGTCACAATAAGTATAAGTATTTAAATATGATAAGTAATGAGAAGTGTATAGATATACAATAGAATACAATTTCCTCTCGTTAGCTCTATCCGACTTCCCCAACTATTCTGAACGAATATATCGGCCAAGCTGACACCACACAAGCGTTTTTGAGAGATCAAACCCAGGATTTCACTCTCTAAGAATTAGTTCAGCAAAAGAAAGCGACGCGACTATCCCCCAATTAGACAGATTTAACAGTGCTAGCAAAGAATACGTTGGCCGATGGTGGAAGCTGCTCGAGACAAAAAAAAGGTATTTGTATTATAGCTCTAACTGAGACTTGTTGGTCGGTGACACACTTACCATAGGAGGAAAAATAAGTGTCTCTCATCGAAAAGGAGTAGTGATGAAAACGAAAGTTCAAGGGTGTTTAAGAATTATAGTTTTTGATGCGCAAATACTGTGGGGAATTGATGTACGTATCTCTTTTTATATATAAAAGAGCTGTTCCAGTTCTGTGTTGAATTAATTCACTGACATGTGTTTTGGCCTCTCTCCCACTTGCTCATTGTGTATGAGAGGAAGCACCAACCCACTTCTCTCTCTCAGTAGTTAGCGTTATATTCGGTAAACATCCTAATAAAAATACGCTGACTCTTCAGATCGGGGCGAGTGGTGTATGGGAGTGAAAGAAAAGATAAAACTCTGTACTAATGATGAGAATAATATAAGGAAGATGTACAAAACACGAAGTGTGGTCGAAACATCTTGCAAATCCATTTTAGTGGCAGTCAGATAGCTCAAAAAACACTACAATATCAATTATAGATCAGTAGAAGTCGTAAGAGAAAGATTATTAGTCGCTCACATAACAACTGGCTCACAGAGAAGTTCTCGATAGAATAGTTTTTATAGCCGTGAGCTCAGTGAGATGAATACACTGAGCTGAATGACCATACGTATGCTGCGTAGAGCGTTAACATACCCATGTCATCACTAGAGCGTAATCATAACACAGACATAGAGATACATCAATTCCTACCTATATTTCAAACATAGCTCTAACATATCATGTTATTATTATTATCTATTAGCATAGTAATATATTTTAATACTCAATAACTATAGATATATATAAAACTCAATTAGTGCCTAAAACTCATTATCTATAACACCACGATAGGCTCGAAATCCTACAATAGATACTAGCATTATAGAATACTATTGAATAAGACATTAACATTTGGACCAATGAATAAGTTCTCAACCTACTCATACCTTCTTCAATCATTATCATACATAGCCAGCTATAGTAGTATTATCTACAAAATTATCTCATAGTAAGTCTCCGTTTTCTGAATAATGATCAAAGAGGCCAGCGTAATATATGTATAACTATGAATTATGATACTACCTTCTATCTCACATAAGTGATCTTTGACTATCAAATTATATAAACCATTTTAAACTATAGAATAAACGTAGTACATTAGCAATAAATTCTAATTCGTTCTCACTCTCATAAACTAACATTACTCAGCATAAATAATAAACTACTATGCCTCACAACGTATTCTCAACACGTACTCAATCATACCGTCTTAGTGCTAGCTCAATATAGTCTTGATTCTTTACATTATCTTTTTATGCATTATATTTTTATATCTTATATAATGCTAGTTTAATTCCTTATCTGTATATTCTAAACATACCAGAACTACTAGACATATATTATATATTGTTTTAGATATGTTACAGGTTGACTCAAACCAAGCCATAATCCCATAGATACAAGATATTTTTCTTTTATTTAATCGCAAATAAACGAGACTAAATAATGTACTCAACTATTCACAATCAGTGATCAACAATTATGTCTAGCATCACTCAATTCTTACTGTCAGAAACAATCTCTCCTTATCTCTACATTATATGTTCCACTGGTATTTACAAACCATATCGTACATCTCCCGCGCTGTAAGCAAAGCACTGATATCCTATAACACTTAGCTATTATTTAAGTAAGAGATAGTGATTGAATATATCGATATTGAATGCTAGCAATACTTACTCATGTATTATTACTCTAAATAATCATTAAATTCCAATACAGATAGTAAGCTGACAATAGTTTGTCTCTAGACGGATAAACATACCTTACGTTACTCGAATAAAACATGAGTCAACATTAAAGTAAAACTGATTATTAAATATATATCAGTCATAAATGATACATACCCACAGCTATTCACAAAGTGACGTAATCCTTACTCTCCTTACACTCCTTCATAATGAAAATCATAAGTAAGTATCAATAATATCTATTAATAAAGGATTAGGTATTTAATATATGAACTGGACAGATGTATCATATATAGGTTAATGATGCTTTACTACTGTATAAGTTAGTCTTATCTAAATTTATTATTATTTAAGGGTGGAGGTTTATATATACCTCACTTTTTTTTTTTTTATTTTATATATAATGTTTATACTCAT
>JABUQX010116455.1:22500-47323 GCA_015478945.1 Trachelipus rathkii | reverse complement strand
ATAGATAGGTACAGAAGCTTTCTATGGGCCATACTTTTGAAGGAAATTACCAAAGAGAACGTCGTTAAAGTGCTTTTACATGAGATATTTCCATTCATAGGGGTACCGGATGTCATTGTAACTGATAAAGAGGGTGTATTACATCTCACCTGTTTGAGGATGTATGTAAGCTGATTGGCACCCGGCAATAAACTACTTAATTATATTCACGATTAGAACAACTAGTTCAGTAAAGTATAGAGTTGATATAATTTTTCCTACTTTAATAAAAATGAATATACCTTTCTTAGAAACTCACATATAATAATATGGGGTTGCTAATAGCATTTTATCGATCGATATTAATAAATAAATTTATAATTATTAAATAATAAAGTTGTTGAGATAATATTTTGGAGACTTTTCCTTTATTAAATATATAAATTGTTAAATATATATATAGTTTAACTAATATTTTTATACAAAATACCTTTAAAAATTATATTGCTATAATAAGCTATCTATGTACTGTTAGTTTGAGAATTAATGTTTTTGTTAATTTAAACTTATCTACAGATTTAATACAACGTTTCTATCGAGTTTTCAGACAATTTCGCTCCCATCCAATTTTTTTGAAAAACACAAACGCCACTCACCACACACACACAGCCATAATTATATATATACTATAATATATATATATATAATTACTGTATAATAGCAGTATTATTCTCATTTATCCTCATATCTTATATCCACACCAATTGCCACGTTATATCTCACGTATTAATTGTCATAGCTAATCTATATACCATATCTTATATTATCAACTTCTCTCCATATAATTATCACACTATCTGTGTCGTGATATATGTGTGTTAGTCAATCTGGTAAGATGTCAATTACTTCCTGAGAGTGACACACTTTCGTTTACGGACCAAGCCGCGCCCTTGCATATATTACTCTCTATATAACAGTCCGTACCTATATAACTATAATTATATATTATATATATTACTAATATATAATATACTATTAGCAGCTGTCCTCATATTTACCACAAGCTCTTACTCTAATATAACGTACTTTAACTCTCATACGCCCAATAATAAATATAAACCGTACCTTTAAACTACTCATTATATAATATTATTCTATACTATTTATCTTCTATCCTGTCTCTTTCATTGTATTACTTTTTCACCCGAGTCCACTAACCTTTCCACTGCACTCGAAACTGATAAAAAATAAAACCACGAAACCCAGGAAGAGGGTACCGAAGGAAAGAAAATATTAACACTTTTAATAAACCCCAATTAATTAAATAGCAGGAGGAGAGCAACTCAAAGGCGTGAATGTTCGACACATAGCTTTGTGTCCTCTTCATAACGCCAGCAACAACTAAAAAGTAAATAAGAAACTCTCAGACAATGATAATCGCACCCTTTCCATAAAAAGTAAACAAGATGTCATAAAAACAAAATATTTGTTTGCTGAGGCATGAGAATGATTTTTGCTCTTCGACACGAATATAAAGAGTCACGGATAGAACACTCGGTATTGACATTCCCCGATAAATATTAAACAAAAGTATGAAAGCAGCCAAACCAACAAACAAAACCACAGACAACACGCACACATATATTATCTAGTATTTTAGGTGATACTACTCCGTTAGTTATACTTGTATAGTTATTATCAGTAATCAACTATCATATATATATAATTATTATTTAGACTATAATCTGATATATTCATACTCGTCATGAGATAATATTTATATTCTCTATATTATACTATTACTAATAATAATGGTAGTAATACATAAAATAACATGTTATTTTTTTTATATATTTTTTTATATATATTTAATATTATATATAAATATATATTATATTATATATTTTACAGAGTATAATATAAATCATAATATATAATATTATATATAATATATAATTATATAAATATATATATATAAAAATATACGTACTATATTAATATATATATACTCACGGGCAGTAATATAAGCCCAATAATCATATAAAAGCCCTAATCTAGGAGGGATGTACTCATCATTTAACGTCCGAGCAGAGACTAATATATAAGATAGAGCCTAAAAGTGAGACTATACATAGGTAATAGAGATATAGCAATTATAATTTCAACAAATATATAATATTATAATAATTATAATATATATATTATATATATAAATATATATATAATATAAATATATATATATATAATATATATATTTATACTTACAATATATAATCGAACTAGTACCATTAATTATCATTGATAAATATATATATTTATACAAATGCACGATATATTAATATATATTATATAATATATATATATATATAGTATATAATATATATATATATATATATACAATATATTATATATAAATATATATATATATATAATTATATACTAAATATGATATATATACAGTATATATACTATATAAATATAATACTATAATAGTAAATATTATATAATAGTCTATGATATATAAAAACTTATCATTTGGTAGTAATACTACAATATATATATTATATATATAAATATATATATATATTATAAATATATATATACTATATATAATATATATATATATATATATAATATATATATTAATATCTCTAGTATACTAATATATATATACTATATTGTATGATTACGTATAGTATTTATACGTAACGTAGCTTACTTATATATAATATATATATAAAATATTATATATATATAATACACAAACATTATATATTATATAAATATATTATATATATATTAATATATTATATATAATATAAATAATTATATATTAATATATATATATATATATAATCCAATATATATTATATAATATATATATATATAGTGAGTAAGAATATATATATATATATAATATAATATATTAAATAATATATATATAATATATATATTATATTATATATATACGTTAATTAGTAGTCTAATGACTCATAATTTTATATATATATATATTATTTTTATATTAATATTATTTATATATAATATTAATATTATTAATAAATTAAATCACTATATAAAAAAAATGACATGATAGAAAATATATTAATGTATATAGATATAGTAATAATATAATGAGTATAATAGCAAATTATAAGAAACCGGTAAATTTATATGGCGTATTGGAGGCAAACCGTACCTTCCACTGATGACATTCAAATAATGAACCCGATACAAAAATGCATTTAAAATAGAAGAGACCATAGAATGAAACAAGGGATAAAGGGAAGCAATGGTAGGGTAACAACTGATAATCAACCAATAATATTAGCAAAGATGAAAATAAGTAAGACAAAGTGATTTTCTAAATAATTAAGTACCTCCAATGTATACAGAGACTGGTTGTTCAGTGTGAATTGGAAACCCTTGGCATTACACCCACCAATCTTAGTTAGTATTTGTTGATTCCGCTAACCTCTCTAAACACTCAACCACGAGAATAATTAAGTTTGCAGTAACGGAGTTCAAACATGTTTATTATGTTTTTTGTTGTTTATAAAGAGTGATTGTTTGTATGTTCAGGTTGTCGTGAATTAGTTCTTTTACAGAAACTAACACACTCATATTGTATTGCCCAGAACACATCCTATAAAAGAATTGTAGTAAAGTTTTGAAACTTCTGGTTTCGAATTCGAGAAGTTAACGCTCTCTGTATAATAAAATTAGTAAAATACAAATAAATAAAGTACAAACCTTCATAAATAATCACTCTCGCGGAACGATTTCCATTTAAACAATAAGGTTCCAGTGTTTAATTTGAGTTTTGCACTAAATTCAAAGAGAAAGATATAACCCTATTAATTACTTAGAAGTCGAAAGAAATTAGTTAGAGTAAGCTCTATTCGTTTATGCGTCTATACGCTCATAACCTCACAGGTTATTATTACCATAATATACTAACCCTATCTACGATTATAATATACTAATCCACCTATATATTTTCTGGTCTTTTACTACCGTATATATATATATAGTATATTCAGGTATTATATTTAAATATCCTCTATATACTCATACTATATCATCTATATCCTTCTATATCTAAAACTTCATAATTATCGGTTATTTATCATACCAAATACTACTCTCCAGAAAAATTTCTGCAATATATAAATTACTCTCTACTAAGTTTATTTGTATTGAACTAATACAACACTAAAAGTTAATCATTAATATATATATTTATCAATTACTATATCTGATATGTTCAGCAGCATAGTTTTATCTTCATTTGTACGTTCGACTTTGCACTGTCATCATGGTTTCTCTAAAATCTCAATATTTCATCTTACTCCTTCATAATTCGAGCCTCTAACCCTTACCCAAAGGCTTTAGAGGTAGGATTCAATAGTTGCGTCCTATTGCGTGGTTTGTTTGACTTGCTCTCTCGGACACACATATTCTCTACCGGTCTGCGAGTAGCCAAAAAGCAAATCCCCTCCCTCATTATAGTATATACATTGAGAGCGCATCAGAACATGAGATTATGAGCAAGTTACGAGGATATGTTGAGGAAACGCACGAGAATTCGCTTCTGCGGCGCGCGCAACTTGCCTCTTTGTCTAATCTGGACCTAGTTTGCCAAATTTTGCCTATATCGGCCATAGTGTGGAGACCATGCGTCCAACTTATCTCAGAGAGTATTGTTACTTCATATAAAATTTTGGCGTTAAATATATATTCATAAAAAAAAAATTATGGACTAGTGGATGTGTAAAAAATAATTGTAATATAAGGTTTATATACTTAAAAATGATGTAACTAACAATATGATGACATTAAATTAAGGGATTCAGAGGATATATAAATTTACTTTATTATGGATTTATCTGTTAAGAACAGTATGAGAGTGTAGTCTGTTTCATCTGTGGAGTATATATAGTAGGTTGACGATACCGTAATTGAATCCACGATTAAATATATTTGTTGTCAACATTTGGATGAGTTCCAATATTGAGATGAGAATATTGATTCAACTCTTCAACGTTTTTTAATTCACGAGTCTCTCGATCAATAGGAAATTCAAATATATTTTAGATATTTAATATCTAATATATAATATCTTAAAAGGTGTTTACTAAAAGTAGGGCGGAACATCGGGCTATGCCTGCAAATATAAATAATATAATCATTATATTTAAAATACTATATATTATATTATCTATAAAATAGCCTTTATATTTTCTTATGTGATCTATTATTAAGTTCCAAGTGCATCAGGCTGAGAGGGTTAATTAAGTGAGGAAAAGTCTTTTCCTATGTTTGAAAGATTTTAAATCTTCATCTTGTGAGAGCGCGTGGTTTCGAATCTCAATTGAACACGTGAACATACATTACAGTGCGTCCATTAAACACGTAACTATTCCTGTTGAAACATATTACATTACCAGTTTTACGGAGAGTTAGTGAATTACACTCATCTCATACCCAACATTTCTTTTTCACAATCACAATATTTAGATCTCCAGAAAGAGACCAAAATACAACAGAACAATCCACTCATTAGAGTTAACCCGAAGCAAGGACTTGTTTATCAAGCCTAAGATAAACTCATTTGCATATACAAAATAATCCCACTTGGTTAGAAAATACATGCAATGCAATTACCGCTGACCTAAGGACCTACTGCGGTATGGTAATGACCCATAGTATCGGTTTGATGAGACGTGCTGGGTAGTATGAACGAGAATATATTATATATTAATAGTGTATATTTTGAAACCATTGATATTGCCTATATATATATATATATATATAATTATTAACTTATTATAACTTATTATAATTATTGCTGGGACATAGTATCTACATATATATATTATATATTTGTTAGTTCCACCTACAAACACTTGGGGGTTAATGCTATCCGCAACAAATAATCCCAAATAATCAAATTTGAATGGAAATCTAACACTCTCCGGCGTCACTATTTTAGGGAAAAAGACGCACACTTTTAATTCTTATACCTCTATAAATGTACGAATCAAAATCACTCCTTAGCACCCAACTTCGTTTAAATAAGAACTTATTTCTTATTCGCTATTTGTCGTTTTGCCTGACAAATCACTCACAAATTTTTAATTGGAAAAATTAACCTAAAAAGAAATCCGAATTTTCCCACCCATTCTCCATCATTAATCAAAATCTTACATGATTCCAGCTTTAGGCAAATAGTAACTCAACAGCCAATCTCTAACTGATACTCTTAAATCTCTAGCAACCAAATTACTATTCTCGTGTGAAGAGAGTTTATCGGGAGTAGTAGAATACACTTTAATCAATGATATTACGATAAAACATCTATTAATGAAGCAGCGAAATGGAAAATTAGCTCAGATGATAAGATCAAAGGAAAAGTATGTATAAAAACCTCTTCTCTCTAATCTCTTTCTGTTATTAATCTTTTTAATAGCTAATTTTTTTTTTTTTACATCCAATTTGTGTCGAGCTCTATAAACTGCTCCAAAACCTCCTAAGCCAATCAAATCAATTTCTGCAAAGTCTTGTTCATATCTGTCCCACTCTAAAAATTGGCTGTAATTTCACTTTTTCTCGAAACATCAGACCAAGTTAGATGATCCTATTTCCTACTTAAAGAAAATATCAGTTGTATTTTAAACTCTTTAGTTTCTAATACACCCTTAAGTTTAAGTTTATCGCTAGTTTTTGAAATTTGAATTTCTAGCAGAGAACTAACTCAACATTTCATATATTTCAAACATAACTAAAAACTAAAAAGGGGACCGTTTAACAGCACCTTTGTCTCGAGTGTTCGTTTTTGCATTTGTGCTAAAAAAAAATGCTTTAAGCTAGATCGTTTATACGTTATCTCACTGTCAACTCGTTGATCCGAGAGCTTAAAATCTCAAACTCTCATGTTTTCCTTCACATAAATGCCTTCATCGCAACTATTTCATTCCAATTCTCACGGTAAAGGAAATTATCTTTAATTTTGTAAAGGTTGCCTATTTCTCCAGCCCAAATTTTAATTCTATATTTACCACAGCCTTATTTCAGCGGGCGCATTTTTCTTTATTAGGACTTCGGTGATGTTTCCCATTAAATCTTTTGTACCCCCGATCCATTGCGCCTATAGCGTTGACGATCCATTCACTGAAACCGTAAAAATCTTCAGAGAATTTTTTTTGCAAAATGCAAAAACACCACACTGCCTTTTACAAACCCAAGATCTCCTAGCTCTCATATTCTGACGTTTCCTATCTTTCCACCTAACTCCCTGTGCCTCGAAAAAAAAACTAGAAACTTACCTTATTCAAAGCGCTATATATTTCAGAAAAAAGATGATTTATATAACCAATGTCTATTCAAAGTCATTCCGAGTTTTTTTGAGCGAGAATAAACAATTCGCAAAACCTCCGGATAAACACGATCATGGATTTATGAGAAGCAACTAATATGGTCTTTCTAAACATGGGCCAAATTCTCTAGAGTGCACCATTCATCTCTCTGAGATCGTTACCTCTTTGAAAAGATGCATTTTCCGGTTTTTGGTTCAATTCCCTACAATCCATTTGTTACCATATTATTATCTACAATGGAAAAAATTGATCATTACGAGTTCTAAACTAAGACTAATCTTGTAATCTATCTTATAATATTATATAATGAAAAAAATTATAACTCAATTTTTTTGCCAAAACACTAATGAGTTAAATATATAATGATTGACTTTCGTAAAGTCCAAATTTATGGGTATTGAATTTAGATACTATTCCACTCATCACAGTAATAATTAAATAATATAACACCTACTTATATTGTGCTATAATAATAAAATAAAACATTATATATATATATGCATATATATATATATACTTCTTTTATATACGCGCCTTATGATGACACTATTTCTTATTTATTTTACTCTCTAAACTAACAGTTTAATAAAATACACGTTATATATATAATATTTTTATCTAATATATATATATCATACTATATATCAGGTATGGTTTTCCTACCTCTATATTTTGCCATCCCTTTTTCACACCTAATATCAGATACTACTATACCTTATAAACTTATAGTAAGCCGAGTATATATATATTACCCTCGTTATTTAACATATAATCCATCATCAATCATCTAATAATATTATGCTACAGAAATAATTTTGAAAAAACTGCTTTCTTTTGCGGTTATCTTATAGACCCTCTTTTCTACAAAACAATGACCCTGGGCATGAGCTCTTTAAATGAAATTGGCCCTCACTTGTAATGATATCTTAATGTTTTAGTCTAGTTATCCTTTCCCTAAAAATTGTGATCCAATTTCTCTGTCTATCCACCATCGCGCGTTTTGTTTACTATGCTGCCTCTCTAAGTCAATATTGTTTTAAGAAAAACTGTTAAAACTTAATGAAACACACAAACTGATTCTGCTTACCTTTATGAATTTATTTTACATGTACTTTTTATAAGTTTATGTCTAAGCACAATAATCATTTATTCTTAAGAAGTTTCTTATTATCCAATATTTTTCTTAAGTATGAATACTTTGTAGACGTCTCGAGTTTCCGAAACCATTTGAGCGTTTCTTCATTTTTAGAACATTGAGCGTTTATTTTCCTAAGGTAGATAATATCAATTTTCTATTCTATACATCGTCAACTCTTAATACCTTTTTTCAATTAGCTCTCGACTCTATTTTACTATAATCAATAATATAGTATATATAATATATATTTCCTTAATTGATTGTATATTTCTACAGTTTTGCGGAGATCTACTCGCAAATCTAAATATCTACCTCATATACTTCATTATATTTAATACTGCAGCCATATATATATTAATTATTGTTTATCTCATATATTGTTGTAATTACTTTGTATATATATAAGTTTTCTTGTGCGTGACCATACGAGCCGTCTTGTCCCGTCTTTTATGTCATCCCTGTTAAAAACCTTAATACTCTTTTAGTTGTAACAACGGATAATAACATTTTCGGAATCAGCGTAAAATATCCGTTTTAGCCTGAAACGATTCTTAATTTTGTTAATGAGTAATTAACACCAATTATTAGTTCGTGTTTAAATGTATCTACATTTTCTATCTTTCTTCAAATATCTGCCCTATATTCTAAACCAGTTTCGTTATGATTGGAGGGAGTATGATAATGTTGTGAACGGGTTCCTCTAAAACGGACTGAAGCGCAAAATATCTTTTCACACGCCTAACCACTATTTTGTCGTAAATATATAATATCAACCTATGAATTGGTGATTAGTGAGTATATTATATACCCGCATTACTCCTCTCTCCAGTTAACAGTATAGATTGTGAATTTATGATCAACTCTTTATTACAATCTTTATTACCTTTATTACAAACAGTAATCTAAATCCTTATTTTATTATAGATGTATAAGTAGTAATATGCTATTTAGAAGTAATTTTATTCTTTACACTAAAGTTCTATGAAAACTATTCTCTTATATACTTTCATTATGGTTAATGTCATCTAATTTATAATAATAATATAATATAAGTTATCTACATTTCTTATAGCCTTTGATATGCTTTTAACAGTAGTGTCTTTCAGTATTTATTATTTATTATTCTTTTTGTGAGTTCATTATTAATATCTGCATAAAAGATCAAGCCAATATCTATAACTATCTCTCTATTAAATTTACCATATTATATATTACTATAAGCTTCTGTTTCTCTCGCCAAAGCTGAAAGCTCCTATGACACTCTCCACAATTCTTCTCTGTGTTCCAACATGTCCATTTAAATATCCTCAAAATCTCCCATTATTCATTTAATGACTTTCCACATATCTGTTACCTATTTGGAATTATTTAAATTTTCTAAAAATCTCTTCTTTTTGATCTTTCAGTTTTTCCTGTTGAGGTGGCATACACCCTTTTCGAGTCTATTATTAGAGTGTTTTTAGTGGGGAGAGGGTTTATGTTTATTTTTGTGACCATTCTGTTATTTGGATACAGCTTTATTTTAAATTGTATCTCTCTTGTTAATTTGTTCTCAGATTTATAGGGTTAGAGAGGTGTTATAATAGTTTCTGCATTCATTGAATATTTATTTGTGGGCTGGAAGTTTTTGGTACTGTTGAAATTTATTATTTCGCTTTGTATTAGGTGGGTTTCAATATAGTTGGTGATTTTTCTCAAGTTTACTCTTTTATTTTTATCGAGGATGGTGTTCTTGGAGTGTGTTGTTAGACTTTCGTGTATGTGATTATTATGGGAAAGTATTCAAATGTTCCATGTATCATCTTGAGTTTCGATGAAATACCTTCGGTGTTTCAAGGATTTGTTAAGCTTGATGAATGATATATTTTTACATTACTATTTATGCGTAGGTTTTCGAGGTCAGTAAGAATATGATTCTTACGGATTTTTTTTCGAAAAATCGTGGGACAACAAGGCCAAATATATGATGAGTATTGAAATCACGCTTCAAGATTATATTTGAAATTGTATTTAAGAAAGGTAACTTTGGTTTGGTCTTTCTCAAGAATTCCCACAAACTGATTCTGTTGATTGGAAAAATCAAGAAAGTTACCTGAAAGGAAGATAAGTTATAGCTTCATTAAGGATGGTAAATGACACAGCCTAAAGAGGAGTACAGTAAAATTAATGGAAGAATGTAACGACAAATTAACCAAAAACGAACAAAAAAAAAAAACTGTTATTTTACATATAAGATAGATAACTCATAATTATAAAATCTATCATTATGTAATTTTCTAATACACATCTATATCTTTACATTTCATGTATACCAACTATGCATAAAAAAATACCCATTCTTTATTTGCATAAAGTACGAATATATATATATATATATATTTATATATATAATATATATATATATATATATAGTACTATATTATATATTATATACTATTTTATATTTTAGATAATAGTATCCTTGTAGTAATATATATATATAATTTATACTACTTATATTTATATATATATATATATAATAGATAATACTATATAATTATTATATATTACTCATATACATATATAAATACATATTATATATATACTTAATATATATACTAAATACGTATATATATATATATATTTATATAATCTTCTCTGGCGGAAAAGGTCGGGGACCATATAATATCAACCAGAATTGGAAAATCCAAGTCGGAGTTCAATTGATCAAGAATCGTTATAAACCGATACACGCCGCATCAAAGTGTTTAATAAATAGGAAATGAGGAAGAAGGAAGGATGTTCTAAGCTTTACCATTAGTGTACATGTATGAATGAGCACAGAGGGTAAGCTTAGGATCAGAGAGTTGAACAGTGAAATAATAAGACTGTATAGATTGAAGAGTAACAAGTTTCTCCACATGGAAGAGGAGGTATGCCTTTATAGAGTTTTAGGAAACAGTCTGTTGTAGTAGTGCTAGATTTAAATGAATGAACGGTGGCCGTCTTCAACTACTGCTATAGAGCGATCGGAAATGAAATCAGAGAGAGAGGGCCACAGAGAGAAGAAAATTTTAAAATTAAAGCTTTGTGCCAGACTCTATCAAAAACTTTCGATATATCAAGTGCCAGAGCCAAAGATTCCTCGAAATGACAAAGAGCAGAGAACCATAAATCAAAAAGAAGAGAATGATGAGCAGAAATAGATATTCTTACAAAAGCTTTACAGACGATCACAGAAAAGAAATATAGAATTAGGAATTTTCCAAATCTTCCTCTCAAATGTAGATTCGAAAACTTCAGAAAGAAGAAGGTTTTAAAGACATAGTTCGATTGTTAGAGGGTTGATAAGGGTTCCTTTTTTTTGGCATAGGCCGAAACAGCGCACGTTTGCAGCAGGAAAGGAAAGTCGAAATAGGAAGTAAGAGACCAAACAGTTTACCAAAGTAGAATGCCAGCTCGGCATACAAACTTACATACAAACACACACACACACACACATATATATATATAATTCATATATATAATATAATTATATATTAACTATATATATATAACGTTTAATATAATAAAATTATATATTATATACATATATATATATAATATATATATATTTATATATATAATACTACTATTATAGTTATAATATAATATATATATATATAGTATATATATATAACTAATATTATATACTATATATATAATATATATATTATTATATATATTAGTTATAGGAAAGGTAAAAAATATAACCACATTTTAAAAATTCTCTTGCTCTATATGTACACCAAGTTGGTAGACATTATACTTATTGATAACTTACTCTAATACAAAGCAAATATGTACCTTTTTAGATATATATTATATATATATAAGTATACTATATCAATATATATAATATATATACTAATAATTATATCATAGATATTATATATATAATATATATATATATATATATATATATATATTTATTAATACTATATAATATATTATATAGTATATATTAGACAAAGGAAAAAGATTAAAGAACTAAAGATTGTAATTTGTGAAATGAAGCGAGTTCAAAGATATGCAAATAATACTGAAGGATCCACAATAACTGTTTTGTTATTTGCGAAGAAATAGTACGCCAATCAATGTCGGATTTCATTTATAATTGGATGTAATACCATTTTCATTATATAGGGTTTACCTTAATTCTGCTTCCTCAATGACTATAAACTTTTTTGTTGTGCAACAACTAATATATATATATATATATATATTATATGATATATATTATATATATATATAATATATATATAATATATAGTATATAGTATATATACATATATACATATATAGTATATAGATATATATTATATATATATTTAGTATATATAATATATATATATATAATATATATATATTATACTATCTATAGTATGTGCGTTATATAATATAGTATAATATATAAATAATATATATATATATATATAAGTATAATTATATATATATATATAAGATACTATAAATTTTTTGTTGTGCACAATATATATATATATATATATATGTTTGGTAGAGACTCCTGTTTACTATGTTAGATTTGTATCATTTGAAATTTGCATAGGTTAGTGATGTCATAATCTCGTTGTAGCCAAATTTTAGTGTCCGTAGGACACCCCTCCTTAAGTGGGTGTTGCCTCTTAAAGGTAGCTCTCGCTACGCCCGGTTCTGCGTTGGAAATCCCTTTCCCTTTCCGTGTCTGATTAGAACGTCATTACGTCTGTAAATTATTTATTATTCTTTAATTTATTTATTTATTTATTTATTATTTTTCTTTATTCTATATATAATTTATTTCATATTATTGTTAATGTATTATTATTATTATCATTATTATTATTATTATTCATTATTCATTATTATTATTATTATGATTATTATTAATTTATTATCCTATTACTATATCTATAGGTTAGCTTATCGTATCGCGTTAAAAATTGAAGCGCGCTAGTGTTGGTTGATGTAACCTCGTCGTAGACGAGGTTACGTGTCCGTGGGCCCCATGTGAAGAAAAAATTCCCCTCTATATTTAAGGACCAGTCTAATAATAGATTATATAATATACATATATATATACTATATAATATATATACTAGTATATGTAGTAAAAATTGAACTAACTACATATATATATTAAATTATATATATATACTTATATAATATTAATATATAATTATATATATAGCTGTATTCTAACATTGTGCTTCCTTTTAAGAGCAAAGCACCTATATAGATGAGATGTATTTTAAAGATTTCATATTGAATGAGCACGCGTTATTTATTTACTAAACATGTAAGATGTTCAAGAAAATAAAGAAGTACACAAACGTTCCCTTCAGTAAGATACTCTTTCTCTCGTAGTGCGACATTAAGTTGTTACGACGTTCCACTCATTTACTGCCTTGCCTGACTTTTGCGGAAAACTTGACCGTCGTGAAATTCGGAGTCGCTCCGTACTTTCCTTAAATTTACCTCCCTTGCCGAAAGTGGTGTTTTAAGTTTGGAGGAGTTATGGAGAGAGTATCTTGGATGTGAGATTTTATTTCTTCTGATTCTTCTTGTTGTTAATTTAATCTGATGCAAGGAGTATACTCACAGGGACGGTTTTAATATTATTCTCATTTCGACTATGCCTAAAATTTTGCTCCGCGCAAATCTTAGGCATAAGTACGAACATTATAATTAAAAATTTTTACCAAGTTATAATGGAGTTCTACATTACTTCCCGCTAAACACGGACTAGTATGTTTAATAATAATAATACAAGAAATAATAACTTAAATACATAAAGTTTAAATATACTTTCAAATGCAGGCATTCTAATTATTCCGAAGACATAAGTAAGAAACAAACCATTGTGAAGGCTAAACTGTATACATGAAAATGTAAGAAAGATTCAAATACGAGCATAAACTGGTTACATCCGAAGATTCTAAACATATATACAATATTTGAATACATAAAAATACGAATAATGTTTATAACAAGAAAATAAAAGGATTCAAACACCAAGCAATTGCGTTATAACGATAGATATAAAACAAATATACAATCATTAAATGATAAAAAAATACACCAAAATTGTTTATACATTAACATTGGGCGTTACAAGATGTTAAAATAGGCCACCATTGATCTAAACTGTTGAATCCAGGGCAAGGTCCAGTATAAGCGTATTCGAATTATCATATTTGATCAATACGCACGCAAATAGTTTTTCAAAGCTGAAGTTACGAGAGAAGCATTGCTTGAGCTATGTAGAGAACGAAGTGCTTGAAAATTTAGTCCTTTATTGAAATAATTTCGTCGTACACAAAAGAACTGTCACAGAGCATTTAGATTCGAAAAGAATCAAAGTTCGTAGTGGAATCCCAAAAATGAATCTCTGCCCATAATCCAAACTTTAAATGATGAAAGAAATTCATACCGTAAAGGAAGTTGCATATGTAGAGCGAAGTTGCTTGAAATTTAGGTCCTTTTTTGAAAAATTTCTTCATACATACAAAGGGGCGTCAACAGAACCATTTTAGGAGATCGAAAAGGAGAATCAGAGTCGTAGTGAAATCTAAAAAGAGTTTTGACCATACATCCAAACTTGAAATGATGAAAAAATCATTACCGAAAAGAAGTTTGCTAATGATGAATCCTCGAATTGTGATAGTTGTGAAAAGATTAAACACATGATACAAAATAAAAAAAAACAAACACTAATCGAAAATAAATGAAGTTTCGTATTGATAATGTTATTGCTTGAGTCATCTTGGTGTTCTGATTGGGAATTTTTTTTATGTTTAGGTTTTTTCTTTTTCTTCATTTTTTTTGTTTTCTTCTTTTTCAGAAGCGCTGATTGAAGTCTGAGGTATCTTCTCCAGAGTTCACAATATATAGGCTTACTTGCCAACTGGTGCTTCTTTTAAAAGCAGCACCCTATATAAGATGAAGATGGTAATTTAAAGATCCATATTTGAATGAGGTATTTATTTAACAAATGTAGATGTTCAATGAAAGTAAAGAAGTACAAAAAGTCCCTTCAGTTAAGATACTCTTTCTTCGTAAGCGAATTAGTTGTTACGGACTGTTCACTCGTTACCTCCCTTGCCTGACTTTTGAGAAAACTTGTAACTTGCAGTCGGAATTCGGAGTCGCGGACTTTCTTAATTTACCTCCCTTGACCGAAACAATTGCGTTTTAAAGTTTTGCGAGAGATCTAATAGAGAGAGTATCTTGCAGAAGATTTATTTCTTCTGATTCTTCTTCTTGCTTAATTTAATCTGACTGAAGAGTATCTCTAACAGGATGGGTTTTATTCTATTTCATTTAGGACCTTACTCCTAAAATTGCCTCGCGCAAAATCTTAGTATAGTACGAACATAAATTAAAATTTATACAAAGTTAATGGAGTGCTACATAATATATATAACTATATTATACTATATATATATTATATATACTTAGTACTATAGTAACTATATTGTTTTAGTATTATATACCCTTATTATATATATATAAAATATATATTATATTATCTTATATATATATAAATGATACTATATATATATATATATATATATATACACCTATATATATATCTTAATATATTACTATATATATAATAATTATATATATACTATAATATAATACATATAGTATATATATATATATTATATATATAAAATAGTATATACAATATATTTTCATACTAAATTATATATATATTACTTCAATATTTTACCCAAAAAAATATTCCAGACATTTAAACACATCTATACCAGGATCACCTATCACTCAGCTTCAAGACCTCAAAGAATTCCACAAGACACAATCAGTATACTACGAATTTACACTAAAGTCCAGATGTGCGCGGTACAAAATTGCATCATGTAACGACATGGTAAATCGACAGGACTTTACAAAGAAATAAAACCAGTACCGTTCGATATATATATATGTATATATTATATATACTTATATATATATATAGCATCATACTATAATATATATAACTTATTACCTTATACTAAATTACTCATATATATATATATATAGTAGTATATATAATAATATATACTACTATATAATAATTATAGCTTATATTAAATTCCCTTAAATTCTGCAAAAAAATGTACTCAACACATTGACTGCTTTTTATTTTTTCAGATGTAACTACTGTAACAGATCGCAGGAGATCTTCAAACTTAGCTGTTGAGAGAGTAGGGGTGTGTCCTTAAATATCCTATTGACCATCGTGACATGGCGCACGGAAATGATGCAAAGACGTGTTCAGAAGGAGTTCAATATAACTTGGCCCACCAACGCACCGACCATTGCCCGCATCAGAGAGAAATTTAAGCAGGTGGAACCGTTCACAACGTCAAAAAGAGACGTTCTGAAGACTACGGACATACCACTACCCCTGCAAAGGAAGAGGAAGTAAGGAAACTTCATACCGCATTTTTCCCGCATGCATATCTTCTATGACAAAATTCGCCTCGGGATACACACCATCTCAAAAAGATTAGCAGCCCATCGCACTGAAAACGTCACGCGGAAATGCTTACATACAGACTACTCCATGGCTCTCAATGAAGACGACCCGGACCGGAGACTCAATTTTGTGAATGTACCTTGCTAAAATGAGCAAAAAAGATGACAGAGGTTCCACAAAATGTTCTGGCAGCGATGAGGCCACCTTAAATTAAATGGCTCGATAATCGTCATAATTGTACCTAACTGGGCGTCCTGTAAATCCTCATGGTTAAGGCCCTAAACACTCATTTAAAACCAACAATGAGGTAAACTGTATGTGTGAAATTCAGCCATTGGGCATCATAGGACCGTTTTATTACGGAGCGGTTCGATGAGGTCAGGTACTACCTTTTGCTGCATGGTTGGTTTCGGAGTCCACACATAAGGAGCATGTTCGGATGATAACGACTGATTACTTTCATCAGATTGGAGCACTGCATACCATCGCATGTAAAAGAGCTCATCTCGCAAATGCATCATTTCCAAACACATGACTTGGACGAATGTGTAGTATTGAATACCCTTCACGCGTTTCCCAAGCAGTTATACACCAATGGATTCTGTTTATTGAGATTACCGTCAGGACAGAGCGTTTATCGCTCAAAAACAATGACGGATAAAATGTGCATTGAATGGAAATCGAAAGACGAATGTCGCGTGATACATTCCAACATGAATTGTTCGTGTCCGTTTTGCGGGGGGGGGGGGGTGAACCCCAAAGTACATGGAACTTATATCAGTGGCGTACATGGAAGAATACACTTGGGTAGCAAAGTTCCTATTATATATATATATATATTACCTATATATATATATTATATACTTGTATTTTTTATTTTAAATACATATATATATAATATACATATAATATATATATATGCTATACTTCTATGACCTACCATTGTATATACTACACTATTAGATATATAATATATAATATATATAATCTTATTATATAATATATAAAATTAACGATACATCGAAAACATTATTTTTTAATAATTAACAAATACGTACCTATTTATTTGTATGACAAGCTTGTTACATATTATTATACCAAAAAGACTTAAATTTTACGGGCATTCAATTGAGCTAATTTTCTTATGGCCTACCATATTTTTACAAGTAAAGCGGGTCTTAATCAGATAAGTTTTAAGGCATTTCTTTCTTTAATATACAAATCACACCTACCTCCATATGCATTATCTTAAATATATTTTAATGTAATATAATCTAAATACCACTAATAAGTTATATAAAATTAATATTCGTTATCAGAATAATCAGACACATCGCACTGAAATTTCAAACAACAACTACACAAGCCGCCCCAGCTTGTTGTACTTTTTACACATTCGATAACATAATTACGGAACAGATAACGAAGTTCATATATTTTCGATAAATAGGTAAACGCACTACCCGTTATTATAACTTGATATAAAATGGACGTCATTCGTCCGCCCGTTAGCATAGAACTTTACTTTTGTAAGATCAGAGGTAAGGTGCAGAACTTCTAATTGAACTCAATTATTATTTTATGGTTGTTTATCATTTAATGTTTTATGATGCAAAATAGCTTCTTTTTGAACTTTTATTATAAAATTTTAATAAATTTAGTTGGAGGTTATGTCATTAGGTCGAAAATTTAAAGAAGAATAGAATAGGAGCTATCCTACCGCCTCCCCATTGTATACGACCATATATAATAATATTATATACTACATATATATATAGTACTATATATATATATAGTATAAATATATATATATATATGAATATACTATATGATATATACTATATACATATATATATATACTTATAATATAATATATATATATGTATATATATATATACTAATATCAATGTATATATATTATATATAATTATATTATATATATTATTATATATATATATATATATATATAAATTTTAAAAAAGAGTTTGCTACTTGATTTTTAATAGCAAATCTTAACATCACATTTTTTAAATGAATTCCACTAAAATTTGCTCAATAGGCCTGATTTTAATGAAATATTTATGATCCATAAAAAATTACGATGCGAAGTCCAAAAACTTTTGTTAATTAATTTTTTTTTTTTTTTAGAACTGTATGAAAACGGATGTAACGCCTTAAAGTGTGAGTGTACATCAGAGCTTACAAGATAATGATGATGATGATGCATCAGTATCATTATTATTAATAATTATAATTATAATTATGTATGGATGATGATGATAAAGACTAAATTAGTTTCTTATTATTATTATTATTTTAATTATTATTATTATTATTATTATTATTATTATTATTATTATTATTATTATTATTATTATTATTATTATTATTATTATTATTATATTATTATTATAATTATATTATTATTATTATTATTATTATTAATTATAATCTATAATTATAATTATAACTTATAATTATTAATTATAATTATAATTATAATTATAATTATAATTATAATTATAATTATAATTATAATTTAATTTATAATTTAAATTTATTTATTTATTATATATTATTATTATTATTTTTGTATTATTATATATTATTATCTATTATTACATCTTATTTTATTAATTATTATTATTACTTATTATTATTTTATTATTATTATTAATTATAATTATAATATATAATTATTTAATTAATATATAAAGTATAATTATAATTATAATTATATGTTAAATTATAATTATTGTTTTTTTTGTTATAGTTATTGTTATTGGAGACATAAAGAACCCGTTATCTAATGTTATAGTTATTGTATATTGTTATTTGCATTGAATTATATATTTTTTATTGCTTTTTATATGATCCGTAAGTAATTACTACTACTAATTATTATTATCATTATTATTATCAGATCAGTTTATATTATTATTATATTATTATTAAGCACATAATTTTTCTCAATAATGGTATGTAGTATCAGCTTCATATTATTACACTTATAATTATTATTAGAAACGTTAATGATACAGAAAAAGCTCTCAAATATAAATAGTTCCCTTTTCTTTTTATTTGATAGAAATACGAAAAAAAATTAAAAAATTACCTCCATTTGGCTGAACAGTCAAATAAATGTCAAATCGAAATGGATGCAAAAAAAAAAAAAAAAAAAAAAAAAAAAAAAGAAAAAAAAAAAAAAACACAGGGAAACAACGAGTTGTTCAATATGTTTTTACACGCTCCGGCTCTGGCTCTCTTTATTTTATAATATTTTTTTTCTGCTCAGGCTCATTCTTTACTGAATGAAAGCCACTTGTTATGGACCGCGTCTACTATTCCACAGCCATGCAAAGAATTACGAAATAAATTTTAATATGTCTGATTATTATTAGCTGTTAATTTATAATAATAATAATAATAATAATAATAATAATAATAATAATAATAATAATAATATAATATAATAATAATAATAATAATAATAACAAGACTAATAAATTTATAAGAAAAAAGGAACAATCATGAAGAAAAATAATATTAAATAATAATAATAATCACAATAACAATTAATCAATAATAATAATAATAATAATAAAATAATAATAATAATAATAATAATAATAATAATAATAATAATTAATAATATAATAATAATAATAAAATAATAATAATAATAATAATACATAATAATAATAATAAATAAAAATAATAATAATAATAATAAATATAATAATTAATAAATATAATATATAAATAATAATAATAATAATAATAATAATAATAATAATAATAATAATAATAATAATAATAATAATAATAATAATAATAATAATAATAATAATAATAATAATAATAAACATATTTTATTGCCGATTTTAAAAGAATTAATGTTTCTATATTATTAAATACATTTGCTTGATATATCTACATTATTATGTTTAGCAATTTTAAAGAATCAGATCTTTCTTATCTCGGCACAAACAGGTGTTAAATAATTATGTTAAATAAAGGTAAACGGCAACCTATTTATTGTATTATAAAGTCTGTATTTATTAATTTCTATTATTAATTTAATTTTTTCTCAAAAACTACAAAACATGGCAAAATATTACCAATGGAATTTAATTATTATTATTATTATTATTATTATTATTATTATTATTATTATTATTATTATTATTATTATTATTATTATTATTATTATTATTATTATTATTATTATTATTATTTTTATTATATATTATTATTATCATTAATTACTATGTATTATCTATTATTATTATTATTATTACTTATTATTATTATTATTATTATTATTATTATTATATTATTATTATTATTATTATTATTATTAGTATTTATTATAATTTTTATTATTATTATTATTTTTATTATTTTTATTATTATTATTATTATTATTATTATATATTATTATTATTATATATTATTATTATTAATATTATATTATTATTATTATATTTATTTTTATATTTTAATGTTACTTGAAAAAAATAATTTTAAATATATTCCTTTTCTATTATTCATTATTATTATTAGTTATTATTTTTATTATATATTATATTATTCATATACTCTTTTATTATATTCATTTATTATTATTATATTATTATTATTAACTATAATTATAGTATTAATTATTATTATGCATATTTATTATTATTATCTATTATAGTTAATTATTAATTATTTATTATTATATATTATTATTATCTCATTATTATCCTCTATTATTTATTATTAATTATTATTCACTTATTAATTATTATTATATATTTTAATATTTTGAATTATTTTATTATTATTATTTGAGTATATTATTATTATCTATTATAGTATTATTATTATTATTATTTTTTATTATATTATTATTATTGCATTATTAATTATTATATTATTCGAATTATTATTTTATTATATTTATTATTATTTATATTTTAAGTGGTATTTATTTTTATTTATTGCTACGTATTATATATATATATATATAATATATATATATATATAATATATATATATATATAATATATATTAATATATATATATATAGTACTAAATATATATATATATATATATATATAAGGAGAGTGGGAGTTTGGGACGGTGAAAGCTCTGGGAATCCCAATAAAAGACAAGTAGGAGGAGGAATTTTTGACGACGTCTATTGCAAACACCACCGAAGAAGATACTTTTCTAAAAATTCCCAAACCAAGAAATAAAATAATTGAAAGCCTGATAAATAAGAATAGGAATCTCGGGGGTTCTTACCGTGTTTCCTACTTCCAGGACTGCGTCAATGCCTATGCCAGTTCCAGCTACTATATCTACGATCCAGATAAAGAGAGTGATTCTCCTTCTCCACATGGCGGGTATAAAACTAGACTAAGTGACTGGTCGACACCCTGTCTAAGAAGAAGTTGTTTGCGTGTTGTAGTGGTGAAGCTCAGATAAAGATGATCACCCCACAAAATGATTAATGAGCAAAAGGGAGGAACAAAAAAAAAAAAAAAAAAAAAAAAAAAGAAGAAAGCGAAATATATTTTAATTAACCAAAATAGGAAATGGTGCACAATAGTTGTTACATTAGGCCGAATTGACCTCCGGCAAGAAATGGGAAAATGACGACCTATAAGGGTATATATACAAAAGGACTACAACAAAGTAGTAAATGTTGGTTAGATCGGATTCGAAAAATAACGGCGAGGAAATAGTACCTATCAAGACTGGTTCGGACTGCAAAAACTATTCAGAAATAAGATAAATTAGTAACTTTGAACAAGGTATGTAGTGTTCTGTATGTGAGGTTTGCGAAATGAATAATAGTAATACACTCAACTTGTTCTTCTGTTATAAATCCGGAAGACTGATCTTGTTTTTGTTCAGGAAATCACAGATAACTTATTCTTGACTGGATTTCGTTGATTCAGAATTGAAATCTCAGGATTTTGCCCCTGAATTGAAATGGACACTTTCTGTCCAAAAACTGAATGGATACTTCTTGTCCCAAAACTGAAATGGGCACTTCTTGTCCCATCCCAATACTGAAAGCCTGGAATACAGTTTGGTCGTAATAATAAAAATTATTTCACAAACCCTGTTCAGCACTAGGCTGTATGTTTGGGCTCAGGAATCTTCGGTTTGTGATTCTACGAGGTAAATCTTTACATGGTCATAAGTAATCTATATGTAGTGGATACATACAAATTACTTAGGACAGAAATATCAAATGAAATAGAAGCGTTAAAATAATGAGTGCTTACTTTCTACGGTGTATTGAGTATTTCTTCTCTCTTCCAAGGTTTAATTTGAGGCGATAGTCAATACAAATAATATATGCAGAAAACAACAAAATTATAATATAATATAATCAATACTGCAATTACAAATAAGCCTGAGAGAAAAAACACGGTATTTAATACGTCAGGAAATAAATATTACTATTGCCCAGAGGTATCCCCAAGTATAATAAATAAATATACTAAATATACACAACACACACATTTTTTTACAAAAATGTTACATCCATCCAATTGGGATGTAGGTCACCGTATTAAAACCAAAAAAAAAAAGCAAACTAAATAATAATGGAATAATCCAATATAGGGGATGGTGATCTCCATTATATATATATATATATATAATAATAATAACTATAACAATAATAATAATAACAACATCTTGTAATAATATACATATATACATATATATGTAACGCAATAACTTACACCTCACCACCATATACATATATCCTGGCATGAATCGTTCCACAATTTACATACCTGTATCTGTAACATATATATATATATATATATATATGCATAATATATATGCGCCATGGAAACGCGTAGAGAAAAAAGGAGAAAAAGAAGAACAAAGAAGAAAAAGAAACATATTGGCATATATAATATATAACTATTTCTTAACAATAACATATATACATACATATAACATATACATATATATATATATCAATTTATATATATATATATATATTGCAATGACAACAATATATAAATATTTATTATTCAAAGTTCTCTTACGGGAAGATAAAGTAACTTGCTCACTTTGTTGTCGAACCTTCCCTTTTTCTCGACTGAGATTGGAACATACCAGACGAATTAGAGTTTTATTCCGCTTTACAATGAAGCACAACTTTCAAAGGAGCTTGTCAAAGTCGAATAAGTTCCACTTTTGTTGTTTCACCCTGTTTTTCCTCTTATGGATTCACCTTCCTTTTCCTCTAAGGAAGATAGGACCTCTATTTAAAAATTAAAATCAATGTGGCATGTCTCTCCCGACAGTGAATATTGCTGGGTAATGACAATATCATTTACAACAAAGAAAATGACCCTAAAGCATATATGAAAAAAATAAATAATGAAATTTGTATTAATAGATAATGTAGAGAGAATGTAATATTCACTCATATTAAAATAGTTTCAGATATACAAATTACTTTATACATATTCAATTTTGGTGATTTTTGATTTTTTTAAAAAATCAATTTGAGATTTTTTTTGTTTTTCTATTTTTTTCTATTTTTCAGATTCGTAACGTCACGCGATATATGATTGTAACTTACAAATTATATTTCACGTGACGTTACAATCAAATGCAAAGGAAATATCAAGAAAATCAAAAATTCACAATCATATTTAAAATAGAGATATACAAATTACTTTATACATATTCAATCAGACACGTGCAGCATACAGCTTAATATGTATTCCATAGTGATTTCATTTTTCTGTTATTACAAAAATTCTCTTTTTTTCCAGGTAATGAAGAATT
>JABUQX010116455.1:2500-17500 GCA_015478945.1 Trachelipus rathkii | reverse complement strand
TTACTGCTTTAACTCGTTTTTTACTGTAACACATATGTTTTACTGCTTTAACTCATATATTTATTAACATTACATACCTTAAACCAGTAAATCAGTAAATCAATAGAGGTGTTACCTAGCAACAAAGGAATTAGTATGCTTTAACTTGCTGCTTTACTGCTTTAACTCATGTTTTACTGCTTTAACTCATATGTTTACTGCTTTATCACATATATTTATTAACATTACACATACCTTAAAGCAGTAAATCAGTAAATCAATAGAGGTGTTACCTAGCAACGAGATTAGTATGCTTTGTTTTACTGTTTTACTGCTTTAACTCATGTTTACTGCTTTAACTCATATGCAATTTTACTGCTTTAACTCATATATTTATTAACATTACATACCTTAAAGCAGTAAATCAATGCGAGGTGTTATAACAACAAAGGGATTGAGTATGCTTTGTTTTACTGCTTTACTGCTTTAACTCATGTTTACTGCTTTAACTCACATGTTTACTGCTCTAACTCATATGTTTTACTGCTTTTAACTCGTGTTTTACTGCTTTAACTCATATGTTTTACTGCTTTATCTCATGTTATTAACATTACATACCCTTAAAGCAGTAAATCAGTAAATGTGGGGGTGTTACCTAGCAACAAAGGGATTAGTATGCTTTTGTTTACTGCTACTGCTTTAACTCGTATGTTTACTGCTTTAACTCCCTATGTTTTTACTGCTTTAATATCTTTATTGCCTTTGTTCATATGCTTTACTGCTTTATCATATATTTATTAACATTATGTTTTAATACTTTTTATTTTATTATTATTTTATTATTTTTATTATTATTTTATTGTTTTATTTTTATTTTTATTATTTTTATTATTATTTTTAATTTTAATTTTATTATTATTATTTTTTTATTATTATTTTATTATTATTTTTATTATTATACTTAGTGTTATTTACTTCATGCCTATTGTTGTATCATTTAACAGACACACACACAATTTACGCACACAGACACACACGCGCACACACACACACACACACACACACACACACACACACACACACACACTTACATACTTTTACACACACGCCCTGTTTAAACATATCAAATAAGTTCTTTTGTATGAACATAATTTAAAGCATTTTATGTTTTAATTAAACTCGTACATTTATATTACTCATTCAGTTATAACTAAAGTGACTGGTTTCTTAAACTTTCTATAATAAATCAATCATTATCTTTGAACAAAGAATTTGTTATTAACTGTTAATACTTTCTGGTTATAACTATCAAGTTTTGTAATTTTACTAAATTTTATGAAATTTTATTAAAAACATATATTTACATTACTAAACAATAAAATCAGAGGTAAATCAGTAAGGCAAGCCACTAGCAGCCCTCTACACCAACCTATGCCACGTTTTTGTTCTATTGACTTACTACTTTACATCATCTTTAGCATCACTTAATAAGTATAAAAACTAAAATAACAAAATAAGTTCTCCTCTGCTAACATAACATGTATTTTAGCCATTCTAGGTTTTTATTTAAAAATAACAATTGTTCACTTACATTTATATTATCTGAAGGTAAAAACAAGTCAAAAATATTTCAAAAGTTTTTTAATATTCGAGTTTTCTTTATTATTATTATTATTATCTATGCATTGACAATCCATCACGAAAAAACACAACAACCCGCACAGATACGAAACTGACCTCTCTGTAAAATGTGTTGAAATATAACTACTTTAGGCTAAATTTAGGATAGGCTACCATTTGCCAGGGCGATTTGGGCTGGTATTCAGGTCAAAATATATTTCAAACTGACACTTTTTCTGTCTGCATCAAAGTTGCGGCTAACTACGTTGAGCTAAATTTGAGGAAAAACAAATTTGGGAGACAAAACCCTTTTGTATCAGGAGCTAATTTAGCTAATACCAAGGTCAAAAGAAGGTAATTCCAGTATGGGCAAGGAATCATTTGTTATTATTATTTTTATAAATATATTTCAAACTGAAGCATGCTGGATCGGTAAGAAGATCCTTTAAGCAGGTAAGAAAGAAATGTTTTCCTTACTTGTGATTGGACGAACTTATCTCTTTATGACCTCGTATGTGATTGGTGGGAAAATTATTTTATCGTCTTTTGGTTTCGGTATGTAAAAGCTTATGTTTTTCCCTTATCCTGAGGCCTTACCTACGTTGGATGAAAGTCTTTGTTTTAAACTTCAACATTTGAGCAGGTGTGTTTTTATTATCTTTTAGACCCAAACTCATTTAAAATCATAGTCATTTTAGCTGTTAAACGGTTGCACAAGTTATCTGATTTGTATTAAAAGTGTTTTTATTTTACTAAGTGTATATCATATTTATAATAAATACTTTTACATTGAGGAATAATTATTAATTTCACTAGAATAGATAATTAATTCACTAGATTTATAGCAGATCACGTGAAGCAAAACGCAAGAGCGCCCGCAAGCGAGACCCGGTGCGGAACCGACGCATGAACCCGCCGGCAGCCAGTATATTTTTACGCGGTCGCGAAATATTTTTCTTTTATGATATTCCGTTGTAAAATTTCATTATATCCTTCTTGTTGTATTTTCAAATATACCATTTCCTATATTATGAGTCATTCATTTTATTTCTTTCTTGAACATTTTAAATCTTAATAGAAAATACCAACAGTGTTGAGGTTGCTTTTGAGTTTAGTTTGATAAGAACATTTAGGACATTTGTATCCTTCTGATTCGCAAGGCATTGTATTCTTCTGCTTAAGTTATAATTCCTTAAGGGGAAATAGAACAAATAGGCCGGGTGTGACGCTGTATGTTCCTCTTTGTGGTATTCCTTTAAGATCTTATTACTTTGGGAATGTAAAACAAGTTTTATATGCCTTAAAGCTACACCTACATAGGCCGTACGTGGAGTTAATGTATAGAAGTTATCCCATATCCTCCCTTTTTAAGGTATGTCTTTACGATTTTAATCTTCTCTATGTAAAAGGTTATGAAAAAAAGTTGTTTATTCTAAAATATTATTACATAATTACAATCTCAGTTAAATATACATGCATGATAAACTTTCCCTCCTTGTACAATCTGTAAGTGAGTTGTATGACCTTAAACTATTGGTATCATATTATACTTCAAAATCACATCGAGTGTAAGTTCATAACCTCTTCTACATCAGCTGTTGTATGCATTCGGTAACCATCAAGAATATCTCACATGGTTTGTAATAAACACAGATATATCAGGATTTTAAATAAACTAATGCGCATGAACATATGTTATAAGGTTCGTAAATATACCTTGATCCAGTACACAAACTAATAGCCATACATACTGAATGGGACGGTGTCAAAAGATATCATCCTCTAGGATATATGCCCTACCTTTGAAATACAACGCCCCATATTTTCGCGACCGCGTGGTAATATTACGCCGGCGGTTTACCATACGGCGAAGCTGTTCCACGCGGGTCGCGCGCCTGCGGGCGCTCGTGCGTTTTTAACTTCACGTGATCTACACACTATAAATCCAGGTGAATTAATTATTATCTATTCTAGTGAAGTTAATAATTATCCCTCAATGTAAGTATTTATTATAAATATGATATACACTTAGTAAAATAAAACACTTTTATACAAATCAGATAACTTGTGCACCGCTTAACAGCTAAAATGACTATGATTTTAAAATGAGTTTGGGTCTAAAAGATAATAAAAAAAACACACCTGCTCAAATACAAGTTTAAAGAACAAAGTTAATTTTCAAAGGACGATAAAATAATTCTCGAAAAATCACATACGAGGTCATATACCTACCTTAAAACCAAAAAAAAGACGATAAATAATTCTCGACTAATCACATACGAGGTCATATAGAGATAAGGATTACTCGGACCAATCACAATAAGGAAAACATTTACTTCTTACCTGCTTAAAGGATCTTACCGATCCAGCATGTTTCAGTTTGAAATATATTTATAAAAATAATAATAACAATGATTCTTGTCTATACTGGAATTACCTTTTGACCTGGTATTAGGCTTAAGTCAGCTCCTGAGACACTACAAAACTATCCTAAATTTAGGCTAAATTTGGGCTAACCATATAGTTATTGCACCACATTTTACAGAAAAGGGTCAGTTTGAAATATATTTTGACCTAGATTGAGCCTAAATCCTTAGGTACATAAAGGCTTATCTAAATTTAGGCCTAGTAGTTTATTTCAACACATTTACAGAGAGAGGGTCAGTTTCGTATCTGTAAGGTGTGCGGGTTGTTGTGTTTTCTCGTGATGGGATTGTCAATGTGCATGAATAATAATAATAATATAAAGAAAATCCGAATTATTTAAAAACTTTTTGAAATATTTTTAGGTTAACGTGAGCGAATAATATAAATGGAAGTGAATAATTGTTATTTTTAAGTAAAGCCTAGAATGATTTTAATAAACTCTATGTTATGTTAGCAGGAAGACCTTATTTTTGTTGTTTATACCATGCTTCAAGATGGAGGTATATAAACGATAAGTCAGAACAAAACGTGGCATAAGCTTGGTGTAAGAGGCTGGCTAGGGGTAATGCCATTGATTTTACCAGATTTATTGCTTTAAGGTACGTAAAATATATGTTTAATAAAATTTCATAAAATTTTAGTAAAATTATTTTAAAACTTGATAGTTATAAACAAAAAAGTATTAACAGTTAATAATAAATTCTTTGTTCAAAGATAATGATTAATTTATTATAGAGGTTTTAAGAAACTTTGAAATAATTTTAGTTATAATTGAATGAGTATTATAAATGTACGTGTTTAATTAAAGGCATAAAAATAATTTAATAAATTATGTTCATACAAAAGAGCTTATTTGATATGTTTAAACCGGGTGCGTGTGTATTGTGTGTTGCGTATGTGTAAAAGTGTGTGTGTGTGTGTACAGTGGTAAATCTTATTGTGCGTGTGTGTGTGCCAATGACGTGTGTGCAATACTATTGTAATTAGTATAATAACAATGGGCGTGAAGTAAATAACACTAAAGTATAGAAATGTAAAGTAATAATAAAAATTAATAAAGAAAATAATAAGCATATAAAAATAAAAAATAAAAATAAAAATAAAAAATAATGTAAAAAAAAATAAATAAATAAAATACATAAAAATAATAATAAATAAATTATAAAATAATAATAAAAAGAAAAGTAGTAAAACACAATATTAATAAATTATACGTTTAAAGCATGATAAATATATGAGTTAAAACAGTAAAGCAATAAAATCACTTATAGGTTAAAAACGGTAAAAACATAAGATTAAAGCATTAAAGCAGGGATTAAAAACATTGAACATTAAAACAAGCATACTAATCCCTTGTTGCTAGGTAGCTCTATTTGATTTTACCTGATTTACCTAGCAGCTGTATGTAATGCTTCAATAAATATGCTGAGTTAAACAGTAAAACATACAGTTAAAGCAGTAGCTAAGAAAATGATTAAAACATATAGTTAAACATGAAAAAACATGATTAAAGCAGTGGAAACTGAGTTAAAAACAGTAAAGCTTAGTAAAACAAGCACTGTCCCTTTGGTACTTATCTTCAACACCTCTATTGATTTAGGATTTGCAGCTTTAAAGGTATGTAATGTTAATAAATATGGGAGTTAAAGCAGAAAGCAGAGATTTAAAGCAGTAAAACATGAGTTAAAAGCAGTAAAAACAGTAAAACAAAAGCATAATTTTGTTGCAGGGTAACACCTCTATTGATTTACTCATTTACTGTTTAAAGGTATGTAATGTTAATAAATATATATCAGTTGAAAACGGTAAAACCGCTGAGTTTAAAAGCAGTAAAACATAAGTTAAAGCAGTAAAAACTTGATAAAACAAAAGCACTAATCCCCACTTAGTACTTTATGTAACCTCTCTATTGATTTACCTGATTTACATATTTAAGGGTATGTAATGTTAATAAATATGTGGGTTAAAGCAGTAAAAACACTTATGAGGGTTAAAAACGATAAAAGAAACCAAACTCCCAGTAGCTGCTCACTGGTAATCACTTGACCACTTAGAGTAACACCTCTATTGATTTACTGATTTACTGTTTTAAGGTCTGTAAAGTATATGTTTCTAATAAAATTTCATTCGGAAACGTTTGCGATCACTGCCCAAATGTGTAACTCTTTAGATATATATTCTATCAGGAATTCAGAGGGAGTGCTAGAAAAAGGCTAACTCATAGTAGGAAGCATCCTGGCAACTTATAATATACATAATCGAATCATCATACGCTACTTTGGCAACATGGGGGTAGGCACCAATATTGGGGCTGTTCTATGATCAGGTTAGGCTATTAGAAAAGTTAACTCACTTCTTGGAAACATCTAGCAACTTATAATATAAAACCAATCGATTCCTCATATTTTATAACCTAGGGGTGAACGATTGGTACTCAATTCTGCATCAATTATTGAATATAGGAAGTCATTGCCATAGAACTTCGTCCCCAGGAGCAGCTCCTCTTGATGCCAATCCCTTCATCTCAGGACTCATTTTTATTTTAAGTAAAAGGTGTGTGTGTGTATGTGTGTGTGTATGTGTGTGTGTTTGCTGTATTATTGTCGTGTGAGTGTGTGAGTAGTATGGCCTTGTATGTGTGTATGGACCAGTAAGCGTTTTTACTCTCTCTCTCTTTGTATATATATATATATATATAATATATAATATATATAATAATATATATCATATACTCATATAATATATATATATATACTCCCTTGTATCTTTCCTGCACTGCTCAAATATATATATATATATATATATATATAATATATATATATACTCTTCTCTACTGCTATTGCTATATATATAATGCAAAATCGAGATGCACTTTTTCTAAAATTTTAATATAGAATAGCTATTTCCAAAATTTGTGCTATGCATAAAACCCTTTATATGTAAGGACTAAATGTTTATATATTAATGGGCATTCAGAGAGCCCAATCTGTTAAGTTCAATACATTTGCCAGAGTGGTTAGGGGTCGAGTTCCAGTTCGGTTAGTGACTGGTATAGGTCACTTTTTTTAAATTCCCGCAATTTAATGTTATTCCTTGCGGGTGGGATGATTCGCTTCAGAAGATAGAAGATGAGATGCGCAAACGCATGATGCATATACATGTATGCACAAACGCATGGTGTCTGTGCATATACAATGGCTAAGTAGTATAAAATGACATGTGGTGACCACTCCTTAAAGAGGACCCAAAGGGTTCGGGAGACCTGTGAAACCTTCCAGAAGAGCACAAGAGCAGCCATAGAGGATATGGGGGATCAGTGAAACCCTACTCACCGCTACGACCCTCGAGAACAGAAGTGCAAAGTATGTGAAAGGTGGTGATGAGGTATAAACTTCTGAGCTCACGTTCAAAGAGGTCTACCAGAGCTAGATGGAAAAACAAACAAACTTCTCCTTTGGTATATGTATATATATATATATAATATATATATATATATATATATATATATATATATATATATATATATATATATATATATAACAACCTTGTAGTATATACAATATGCTGCTGCTACTTCTTCTTTGCTGTATATAAATAATATATGTAACCCAGCAGCGCTAATAATATATGCCATATAATATATGTAACTTATAATAACCAATAACAATAACAACATAACATAGCATAACATGAACTTATATATATATATATGTAATAATATATATATATTTAAACGTAATGGATATTATGAAACCAATTGATAAGGCATTGTATTTAGACCTAGCGAGTCTTTGTACTATGATAGATACCTGTTTGTGACGTCATATGAAAATACATTCGTGGTCTTAAAAATGCATTCATGATCTACATTGAAATAAACTGAAATTATTTCGGAATAAAAGGACCATGAAAGGTAGATGAGGATTCATAGAAGAAAAAACGAGGTGCGGAAACAGCGAAAAAAAAACGGTCCGACGTGGTGCAGTGTGGTGCGGCGCTGTGCTGCGCGGGTTTCGGCGCTGCCGTTGGCAGGGTCTTGCGATTGCTTAGCTGCCGTTGGTTAGACTCAGAAAAGCCCCCTTAGGAGAAATCCGCGAAAAATAAATAAAAAAGTAAAAAAAAACCATGAAAGTAGCTGAGTATTAAAAAAAATATATGACTGTACTGACAAACGACTTGAAGGGTCGACGACTCTGACAAGTCGGCCGTCAATTCCCTCCCCACTTACTATTCAAGTCCTTTTTCCCACTGCTCCCATTTCTTTCATCATTTGATAGTTAGTGGCCCCGATGTATTGGTTGGTTGCAGAAACTTCATAATTAAAGATTTTGTTTTGGTGGGTAATATTCTTCTACTGCAAATACCCTTTTCGGCAAACATTTCGTGATATTAAATTGTATCCACTTAGCACAGACATCATCTCTCTCTTTCCCTAACTTCATTTTCTTACTTCTGACAAAAATTTAGATGTTAAGGAACTCTACCTGAAAACCTGCTACATATTGTTTACTGCTAACGATTATATATATATACATATATATATATATATATATATATATATATACTTAATAATAATAATAGTATAATAATATGTATGTATAATAACCACCATAATAATAATATGTATGTAATATAATAACCAATAATAATATGCCAGCTGTAATATTTAATGTATAATATAAAAATATATGGCATAATATGTATGTATAGCATACCTTAAATATAATAATAACAATAATAACAACTAACAATAACATATGTAATAATATGTAATAATAATAATATAGTAATAATAATAATAATATAATATATAATAATATAATAACACCATATATAACATGCGCTGCTAGCTGTAACAACCAGCTGTAATAATAATAACGCCATGTATCATGTATGGTATGGGTATGTAATAATAGTAATAATGTATGTAATATTAATATATATGTAATATATATGTAGCCAGCCTTAATAATATGTATACCAACAGCTAACCAACAATAACCACCAACAATATGCCCATGGCGAGCAATAATAATATGTATATGAGTAATGTGTAACCTTCAATGTATGTATGTAATGTAATAACAATAATAATAATAATAATAATGTAATAATAATATATATAGTAATATTAATAATATATATATAATAGTAATAAATATATATAAATAATGACAATATGTAATGTTAATAATAACTATATAATATAGTAACTTAATGGCACCTTCTTTGTCTTCTTCTTTACTACTCATATATATGTAATATATATATATATATATATATATATATGTACTATAGCAATATATATAAAAATATGTAATATATGTATTATATGTAACAACCTTATATATATATGTATATATATATACTAATAATAATATATATATAGCAACAATATAATATAACTATACTCCATATAACAATAACAATAATATATAACCAACCATGTACCGGGATGTACTTTGAAGCTCTCAGTTCCGGATTTGCGGTTATAGATATGAATAGTAAAAAAGATTCATTTGAAAGTAAATATTTCTGATATACTAATGGCTATTGAGAGACGCGTGGTGAAATCATAATAGATTGCCCTAGAAACTTTCGAGGCTTCTGTGCATGTGCGGAATCGGGCGACAACCTTCCATGGACCAACGTTTGCGCAGACATGCCTAGATATTGAGCAAGCGTGTGCGGGACATGCCAGGGATATTATTGACAACTATTATTTTCGACGCTTTGTGATACTGGCGCTTCTCACCTAGCAGGATATGTGCAACTAGAAAAAATGTTGATAAATTGTGACCCAGTAACTTTGATTGTACCCGCTATATGGAAGTTTGAGGCCGTTTCGTTCTGGGACATCCTCTCTCTCTCTCTCTCTCTCTCTCTCTCTCTCTCTCTCTCTCTCTCTCTCTCTCTCTCTCTCTCTCTCTCTCTCTCTATATATATATATATATATATATATATATATATATATATATATATATATATATATATATATACCTATATAATAATATATATATATATATATATATATATATATATATATTAGTGATGGACCAGCCGGATATCAAAATTTGACTGTTTGCGGATGCGGATGCGGATCTTAAATAATGTGCTATCCGCGGATTGCGGATGCGGATGCGGATTTTAAAGAGTTAAAGATGATGCGGATGCGGATGCGGATGTTTACTCTTTGAATGTTTGAATTAAAATTATATATATAGCCTATATCTGAGAATGTGCGTATATATATATATATATATATGCTATATGCTATATATATATAGCAACCATAACCTTGTATATATGCTATATATATAATAGCCTTATATTACCACTATATATAATATATATATATAATAATAATAATAATAATATGTATGTATATATATATATATATAACATATATATGAAATATATAATATATATATGTAATATATATATATATATATATATATATATATAACTTAACCAATATATATAACTCTTTGCTCAACAACAATAATAATAGCCAACAATAACCAACCCAGCAATAACCAGCCAACGCTGCTAACTATAATATGTAATAATATGCTCTATATAATAATAATATGTAATATGTAATATATATATATTGGTGATGGACGTGAGTGACGGAGTTATATATATATACGCAGTAGCCAGCCATCTTGCTAATAACCTGTAATAACAACGTAGCAATAATAATATATAGCATAATATAACAATATGCTAACTATATAATAATATAATATATATTATGTAATATATTTACCAATATACAATAATAACCTTCGCCAGCGCGTAGTATATAACAACATAATATCATATAATAAGCGCATAATTTATAGCATAGCATAACAATATATATGCATGCTATATATATATATATAGTATAATATGTATGTATACATGTATATATATAAATAATATGTATATAACTACTCTATATATACATAATATATACCACTATATATACTAACGCGCACTTTATATATGCTATATACATATATATATAATAATAAACCTTATTAATATACATATATATATATATATATGCTTAATAATATATATATATATATATATATAGTATATATATATCATATATATATATATATATATATATATATATATATATATAACTTAACTTACATATATAATATATATATAACATAATATATAACTAATAATATATATATGTACATACTTATCCTCTCCCCAGTCAGGCTTACGAGGCCTGTCGGTGGGACCAACCACTCGCTCCATCTTGTTCTATTCATCACGATCCATCCTCATCGGCTCATCCATTGGATCATCTGGTGTCTCCCCAATGAATCTCTGCGTGCCTCTCTACCTCTTTCTCGTTAAAAACCCCTCGGTCTCTCCTCCCTCACGGTCTCTACCTCCCACCTCACTTTGGCAGCTCTGCCCTACATCCTCTCCAGGTGTCCCAACCATCTCAGTCTGGCTGCGTCCATTTTTATTCATCATGGTTTACTGCCACGCTCTTACTGTTTCGTTCCTCACTCTACAGCCTCATTTATAGTCAGCTTCGTGCTGTCCTCAACATGTTCAAATACTCCGCTGTCTGCAGTTTCTACTTTCACTCTCTCCTGTCATTGCTCCATGCCACCAAACAGTATCAAGATCAGCTTTCCCTCGTATATTCCCACTATCTTTCACCTCTTTGTTATATATTTACATCTTTCAAGATGGGGTATACTGCTCTTACAGTCCTGCCATACTGCTCAATCTTACTCGTAATTTCCTTTGTCTTCCAAGTGCTTCCTAGATATTAATATCTATCCACATTTTTAATCTCTCTACAGTCTACCTCCACTATCAACTCCTCTCCTCCTCCCCTACCACTTTACCATTGTTTTTCTGTTTTCATACATTCACATGTTTAAATCTGTTTCTCAACTTTCTTAAAGACAGCTTCAATTCCCTTTAAACTCTCACCATCTCACTGCAGCATACATATCATCTGCATATACCATGATGTATCCGTCAATCTCTTCTAAACTCTCTTTACACCTCTTGGGATTGTTTTCAAATACACTTTATAAACAAGCAACTATCGAAACAGCACACTACCTATGCCACTCCAGTTTTTGCTTTCAAACCATTTCTCGTTTTTCTATCTGTTCTTACACACCCACCCATGCTTTATTCACGTATGTACTTCTTTGCCTTTGAACTGCCTCAACTTCATAATCCCACTAGAACTCTCACTAGCTTTCTCTCTGGGTACAGGAATCAAATGCTTTCATTTTCAAGTCTATGGAGGCTGATATATTTACCCTTCTTATTGTATTCCCATGTGTTTACTGTATCAGTTCTTGTGAGTAAATCACATTTGCTTCTACCACCTCTGTACTTATATACTACTCTTCGCAATGTTTGGCTCTATTTTTGATCTTAATTTACTTTTTCTAATATTCTTTCAGCATAACTAACCATGTGATCATTAGTGATTCTCTATAATTTTCTCTAATTTCTTACGTCCCCTTTTTATTTGCAAATGTAGACTATTATTGACCTTTCAACCTTCAGCACTCTCTCTCCACCCAACACCTGCTCAGAATTTCAGCATCAAGGCTTTCAGCCCCTTTCCTCCCTCCTTCAGCAACTTTAATATTTATCCCATCCTCACCGGGAGTTTTTCCGCTCTTCATTTTCCCTAACGACTCCTCAAATTCCTCCTCCGTTATTACCTCCACCTCTTCTCCCTCCACGTTTCTCTTCTCCTCCTCTCTACTCACACATTCTCTCTTCAGGCTGCACTTCCACATTCAACAACTCATCAAAGTATTCTATCCACCTTTTGTTTTTTCCTCCAGGCTTCAATGTTTCTCCATTTTTGCCTTTGATATTACATACTCTACTCTTCACTCCTCTATACGTTCTTGACAATCTAAAAAACTTCTTCTTGATTTCCTTCATAATAATCACCAAGTTCTTTGCTTTAAAACCTCAGCCACCTCCTCCTTTTGCCTCACTCTTCTATATATCCCTTTACATTTCTTGTTTTCCCACTGTACACATTCTAGTTGTAAAAATTCTATGTATATATATATATATATATATATATATATATCTTATCTATATATATATATATATATATATATATATATATACATATATATATAACATAACATATATATATATATAATATTGTAAATATATATATATATATATATATATATATATAGTATGTAATATAAATAATATGTATATATGTATATAATAATATATATATATAATATAATGTTATAATAATATCTAATATATATGTAGTAATAATATATATAATAATATAATAAATATAATATATAATAATAATAATATATATATATATATATATATATAATATAATAATATATATGTATAATAATATATCATAATAATAATATTATATATTTATATATGTAATAATAATAATAATATGTAATAATATAATATATATATATGTATACAATAACAACCAACAACCATATGCTATAATAATAATATGTATATAACACTATATATATCACTCAACTGCTCCAAAATAAACATATATGTATGTATATATATAATATACTCTTAACAATATAAATAGCAATAACTTAGCATATATAATAATATATAACTTATATGTATATATATATATATATAACCATATATATATATATATATATAATATAACTTTATATATATATAATAATAATATATACATATATAACATATATACATATATATATATGTAATAACTAATAATATATATATATATATATATATATACCATATATATGTATATATATGTGGTACGTCAGCGGTACCTTTTAATTTCGATGTATTCACATCAGCACTTGATTTAGTTTCAACAATCAGTTAAAGTTGGGATTCAAAACTACGTTTATAAACCGTTTTATTTGAATCAAAAGTGCGATCGAACAAGGTCAACTTGAAACAAATATTTTCGCCTTCCTCTTTTAATATTACGACTATAGAATTCCTGTACGGCCTTGTAATGCCTGCAGTGGTGGGTTGACTCATTGCAAGCCTGCAAAGGCGCCTCTCAGTTGCTTCTTGCTTGGTAAACTGTAGAGAATTGATAGTGAACGCCTGTGTGAGAATATGGGTCTATTAACCTACTAATAATATATATATGTATGTATATATATATATGGCATATATATATATATCTCATATATATATGTATATATATATACATAATATATGCATATAATACTTTAATAATAACCATATACTTATATATATATATATATATATGTATATTAAATAATTCCTTGTAACGTTTCAGGTTTACACTGGCGGAATTAATAAAGTGTGATTGGATCATGATCGGCCACCACTCCTTATATATACAATAATATATATATATGTATATATATATATATATATATATATATATATATATATATATATGCTGCTATGCTGTATGCCTTAATAGCAACGCGCCCTTTGCCATATATATATTACATACCTAAAGAATATAGTTATTTATAATTATATTGTTCCGGTATGTTTATAATTGTACAAGGTTATAAACATTTACATATTTTTAAGTAAGGGAGTCAACTTCTGGCTGAGCTGAAGCTAAAACACTGTAGACCAATTATGGCATTTGTAAAATGACAGCCCTTTAAGGAGGTACGATGTAGAAGTCATTATTAACATTCTTTTTCGGTGTGTAATTAATATGTATCCTTCTGATAAAAATTATGCTTAATTATTAAATAAAAAAGACAGAGAAATTAAAAATATGATTCTATTATATAATTAGATGGAATAAGCCATCATGTAAAATATGTTTTTGAGTATTATTTTTATGTTCATGACTGCTAATCATGCAACCACATGCCATATACGCAAATATGTAGTTAATTACTAATTATTTAATTATTAATACTTTCATTATTTTTATCAATTATGTTTTATTATGTACTTTTCTTATCAGAAATTTAATAT
>JABUQX010116454.1:32500-34761 GCA_015478945.1 Trachelipus rathkii | reverse complement strand
TGTGGTTAAACCTGTGTTTTAATATATAAAATGAAGCTGTTAGTTTTTATAATACTGATATTGGAATCCCGGCGTATTCGATTAAGGCTTCTTTAATGACTTAAATTCTTTTTCGGCAGGATTATCTAAGGGCCCATATGAAAAATCAAACAATTTCGTTTTAAAAATATGCGTGAACCATCACTCTCTTACATTACATTGTCGCTAAATGTAGTAAGTAACTTATATAATATTAATTATATATTATATAAATACATATATACATTATATATATTATATATATATATATAGTATATATATAAATATATAATATATATATATATTTATATATTATATATATAATATATCATTACCGGATGTATATACTAATATATAGTATATATATACATATATATAATAATATTATAATATATATTATAATATATATATATATCTATTATATATATTACTAATATACATAATCTTCTTTTATCATAAATATATATATATATTATTTATACTCTATATATATATATATAATAAATATTTAAACTCAGATATATAAACATTGGATTTTGTATTATATATAGTATTAAGAAATTATATATGAATATATATATATTATAATTTATATTATATATTATAGTTATAATACATATTCTATATATAGTATACTATATATACAATTAATATATATAAATCATTATCAAATAATATATATAATATATGATAATTAATTATATATACTATATATATATAGTATAATATATATATTATAAATATATAAATATATATATATATATATATGTGTTTTTGCCTATCAAGAATTTTTGCGACACGAAGGGGCCGCCCACTGATATTATATATAATATATATATATATATATATATATTATACTATATATAATATATATATATATATTATAGATATATATATATATATATATATATAAATATATATATATATATTAATCATATATATAAATATATATATATATATATATATATATATTATATATATATATATATATACTATATCAGCGGCTGCGGGTCGTCGGAAAATAAATTTTTCTCGACTTCCGACACCGATCTCCTTTAAATTTCAAATTTGGATTTTTCGATTCCGACTCCGGGACCTCCGACTCCACTTAAAACAAAAAAATTTTCGACTCCGACTCCGACGTTCCACTTAAACAAAAAATTCGATCCTCGACTCCGGACTCCGACTCCCTAAATAAAAAAAAAATTTTTTCTAAATAAAAATTTTCGACTCCGACGCCAGCAGATTCAAATTTTCAAAAAAATTCTCGACCTCTGATCTTCAAGGATTTATGTGTTTAACCAGAGTTACATTAATTTTTTAAAACCGATTGTTTTTTGTTGTCAACAATTTTTTTTTTTTTTTTTTGCTTGCTTAGCTTCAAAATAAAAAAAAGATACCACTTTATCCAATGAAAATCTAATCATCCAAAATGCTATAACGTAAAAGTACAGTAAAGACGGTGGAACAAACTCAAAATATATTTTCAGTTTTTTCAGAAAACAATTGGTTATAATCCGTAAAAGTAATCGTATAATGCAAATAGTTTTTAATTTTATTATTAATAAACAGCCATTTTATAAAATTAACAGTTAATACTTGTTTCAATAAATAATAGATAATAATAATTAAAATAATAATAATATAATAAATATATAATTAATAAATAATTAATATAATAATTAAAAATAATAATAATAATAATTAATTAATAATAATATATAATAATAATAATAATAATAATAAATAATAAATGAATAATAATAATAATAATAATTAGTATTAAGAGAATCCGTTATTGAAATAAAAACAACTAAATGCTTGACAAAATTAAAAGAAGGATTTTAATTTAGATATATAGTATATATATTTACTTACACATTAGTATATATATATATATTATATATATTATATATATTATTATAATATATATATGTTATTAATATATATATATATATATATATATATATTTATATATATACTGATATAAATATATATATATATAATAATATTACTATATATATATATATAATATATATATATATATATATATATATATGGATTGCCTAAAATACACAAAAACTAAGAAAATTCACCTTTTTGAGACCTGTAATATCTAATGTTGCGGAACGCGGTTACACACGAACCAATGCCCCCAATATCGACGCTGGTACTCTTCTGGCCAGTCTGAACAGGCATAATCCACCCCGACCATAATTATCTACATAACTTACTTTCATATG
>JABUQX010116454.1:25000-27500 GCA_015478945.1 Trachelipus rathkii | reverse complement strand
TAAAAGACATTAAAAACCCCTGCTCTTTGGATATTTGGGTCGCGGGGGTTCCTCCGCCCTCCCCTACTGGGTATGCCGAAAACGTCCCCCACTGGTGTTCCCTTGTCACGTCGGCTCTGAGCCGCCCTAAATTGGCCGTTGTTGTAATACCCTTAAAAAATAATATATATATTATACTTTGTCCCCGCACCCCCCCCCAAAAAAAAAAAGCCAATTTTTTATTTTTTGTTTAATTTTTTTTTTTTTTTTTTTTTACATTTTCCTAACCAAAATTTACATGGGATTCAAAAATGTAATTTCTTTGTGTGTAGTTGTTGTATTTGTGGAGTTTTTTTTTTTTGTTTTTGTTTTTTTATTTTTTTGTTTGTTTTTATTTTACAGTTTCCTCGGGTAAAAATTTTGCCAAGGATTCCAGCAATGTCATTCTTTTTCTCGCAGCTGTGTAGTTTTTGAGATATAGGATTGCTGCTCATCTTCTAGAGGTCTGGCCATATTTATATATATATTAGTAGTATAGTATACTAAATATAGTATAATATAATATATATATATATATATATACACATTTTTAGAGTATATATATAAAACTGGAAAATTTAATTATTTTTTTAAAGGCAGTTATGTTGAAAAAAAAAAAGCACACTAAATTTTAAAAACCTTATTCACTTTTGATTTAAGATCTAAATACATTAATTTTTCTCCCTTACTAGAAGCAGAAAAATAACTTTGGTTTAAAGGCATAATGCTAAAAAAAAAAAATTAGGCCGTATTTAGTCATGCGATAAGGCCTATTATTGAATAAAATTGTTTTCCCAATCTATAAGCAATCTGTCATTCTCATTTGCATTGCATTTTTGGCCATATTTACTAATAGAATAAGGGCTAGTTTTCATTTAGAAGCGCATTTTTTCTGAATTTCTTGCATTTAAAGCCAGCATATAAAATTTACTATTATAAAATATTTATAATATTTAATATTATGTTATTTTCATCCCACCAAAGTATACATGCCGTAATTATTTTTTTTACTTTACGCACGTACGCATTCATTGCATGCTTTGCATTATGAGAAAACGCCACTTGATATATATATATAGTTTATATATATGTAGCCTATATACTATATTATAAACTTTAATACATTTTTATTCAATAATTTTCTTGAGAAAAAAAATAAGAAAAATAAAATCATTAAATCAAGAATAAATTTAGGCTCCAAAAAAACGGGATGGTAAAGAACAATTTTAAACTATATTTCTGCAACAATAAACTTGTCAGAAAAATTATAAAAGTTCCCCAAAGTTTGCTCAACAGTTTCCGGACCGGCCTCTTATTAAGATATTTTTTAAGGATGAAAATTTTTAATAGTATTTATCTTTCGCTTCGTCTGCAGTATATATATATATATATATATATATATATATTATATATATATATATATATATATATATAATATATATATATTTTTACATGTATTTGTATGTCAAATATATATATATATATATATATATATATATATATATATATATATATATATGGCAAATTTGTAGAAACTGTACTGTGACTAGTGAGGATATAGTCAACCACCTCACAAGGCTAGCGTACAACCTGTAATAATGAAAATTAATTTAGGTTAAGTTAGGTTAGTTACGTAAGTTAACTTACAAATTTGCTTCTACATATATATTATAATATATATATATTACTATATATATATATATATAATATATATATATATATATATATATATATATATAATATATAATATATAAATATATATTATATATATAATATATACTTATATATATATAATATATTAACTTCATGGAATTTTTTTGCGGGGATAAACGGTTATTAAAAATAGAAGAACGGGGTTAATAAAATTTGGAAAATAAATAAAACACTATTCTAGAATCTTCCACCATATTTAAGTTTTGCTAAATTTTAAAAAGTGGGGTGAAGGCTTGAAAAGAAGTAGTAAAACTGTTCTTTTTCATTATCTTTTGTTTTAATATGTTTTTTTCGTTGCAATTTTTGTAAGCTTTATTATTATTATTACTTAATTATTATTATTATTATTATTATTATTCTGTTATTATTATTATTATTATTAATTATGTATTATTATTTATTATTTATTATTATTATTATTATTATTTAACCTTGTCTAACTGCCATTAGCGGCTCTAATTTTTGAATTACATTTTTTGGTTGGTAACCCTGTCGAATATATATGAGAAACAAAAAAATAAAATATTCTATTATTCTTTATTAAAACCGTTTTCGTTTTGGCAATATTCTTACGAATATCTTACGAAAAATAAGAACTTCTTCAAAAAAACAGTTCGCTGTATGTCAAATTTTTAAGAAAATTTGAGAATTATTCTCACCCAACGTCAGAATTGGACAAATTCCCCGTAAGCATTGCTATTTCCCTGTCTTACCGAAAAATTCTATTCTTACCAAAAATGTAAACAAAGGAAATGATGGCAGAAAGCAG
>JABUQX010116454.1:2500-10000 GCA_015478945.1 Trachelipus rathkii | reverse complement strand
ATATATATATATATATATATATATATAGTATATATATATATATATATAATATACGTATATATATATTATATATATATATATATATATATATATATATATTTAATATAATAATAAAATTGTCAAATTATTCAAAATGTTCTGGTAATCGAATTGCAAAAAATTATTTATCAATGCCTATGTAATTTATCGAATTATCCATAAATATATAAAACAATTTCTATCCAGATTTTCAACATTTAAAAATCTATCAATTCTTATTCAAATTATCGAATTACAAAAATTTAAATTTTTTCAGTTCGTTGTTTTAATTATTTATTATTATCTTACTAAGTATCTTTACGCAAAATTTCTTTATCACGATATTGGGAGGAAAATATAACAATTTGAAATTAGCAAAATCAATTATATAAATTTTATTTACAAATGCAAGCCAATAAAAATGCAAATTTGAATTGAAGAAATATAAATATTTTCTACTTTTTGTTCAAAATTTGAAGAGGAATTTTTCAACGATTTTCCAATAAACTTCGGCTAAAGAGATTTTCTGTAAAGAATTGGTTTGTGAATCCCTCAATTTATAAACACATTAACCGTAAACGATTTACAAAAGGAATGGATTTTTACCTCATTTTTTAACTGTCTTACAATAATAGCATAATAAAGTCATTTAGCAAAACGAATTTACCTTACATAAATATATATATATATATATATATATATATATATATATATATATATATATATATATATATATATATATATATATATATATATATATATATATATATATATATATATATAACATATATATATCAGAGGTGGGCACTTCAGCTCTTTCTAGTCCGCTAGTCCGCTCCGAGCGGACTACCAGAAGATAGGTGCGGACTAGCGGAGGAGGGAAACGTCAGGAAATTAGCGGACTTGCATGTGCGGATCAAAAAAAAGCTTCCGCTCTTTTGTTCCGCACCTTTGAAAAATGAAGTATAGTTTACTTATTAGGAATTCCTATTGGTTATAATAAAGAAATACAATTTTTTTTATTTTAAGTTTATAACTAATTATATTTTTAGTCTAAGACTTATTGTTTAATAATTAAACTTCCAAAACCAATCTCAACCTCATAATGGTACCATATATAATAAATAACATTTAAGTTGATTTTATAGACTGAATGGCTATTACCCTCATCTTCTGCTTGGTATTACTGTATTACTATAATAACTAGGCAATATCTAAATCAATTCTGTGTAAAACCCAAGTATATATATGTATATATATATATATATATATATATATATATATAACTTATATATACTTATATATATATATATATATATTCTAAATATATATATATATATATATATACATATATATATATATATATAATATATATATATATATATATATATATATTACCGAGCTGATACGTAGCATTAGCATCGATTCTGCAGGCGTCGAGGCTTTCATGGATTCTACTAAAGTCTTGGGCGAAATAGACCTTCTTATGGGTGGACAGGGTGGTCAAAATATTTCAGAAGGGAGGCAGAATGATTTAGGTGAGGACCTTAAATTAGCAATGGACTGCTGAAAGCGAACACCAGCAATCCTCTCACCAAGGACATCTCTCCCTTTCGCATAGGTAGAATTTGTTGAACTTGTTCATAAAATATAATACACCTTTCCCTAGTTCTGCTGCTGTAGAGCGAAAATATTTAGTATTGGTGGGGATAATTTTGAGCAGCTAATTTTTTTGAAAGGTAATATGGATCTCTTGTCCTTTGAAGAAGATATTGAGGGGAGGAAGAGTAAAATCTTGAGATTTTGTAAATATTCATTCAATTTTTCATATAATATTATAAATAATTTTTTTTTGTAAGGATATATACTATTTAGTATTTAATATTAAAACCTTTTGTGAGAAGTCGCACATTATTAGCGGAAGACTTGCGGACGTGCGGACTTGCGATGGCGGAGGTTTGATGATCTGAATAGGTGCGGAGGAGCGCTAGCGGACTACGTTTTCTCTAGGTGCGGAGGTGCGCTAGGACTACCCCTAAGGCGGGGGTGCCCACCTCTGAATATATATATATATATATATATATATATATATATATATATCTTTTATATATATATATATATATATATATATATACTACTTATATATATATATATATATATATATATATATACGTATATATATATAAATAAATTGTATTTAGGTTTTATGGATTTGCAGCAGGCTTATGACAGGATTAATAGGGAAGCTCTATGGCAGGTATTAGTGATATATGGTGTTGGTGGTAGGCTCATGAATGGAATCAAAACTATGTATAACAATAGTGAAACGTATATAAGAATAAATGGAGTCGAAAGTGATTGGTTTAGTATTAATAACGGGTGAGGCAGGGATGTGTTATTTCTCCTTGGTTATTCAATTTGTATATGGATGGGGCTATGAAAGAACTAGTGGTGGGGTGACAGGGGATGGTGTTAAAATGATGGAGAATAGAAGAGAGTGGAGGGTGCTCTACTTATTATGTGCGGATGATTTGGTTTTGTGTGGCGAATCTGAAGAGTGTTTGAGAGGATTGGTAGAGATATTTGGCAAGGTGTGTAAGTGGAGCGGTTTCGAAATTAAATGCAGATAAGAGTAAAGTTATGGTTATGAGTGAGGACAGTCTTCGGTGTGCAGTTATGTTAGATGGTGAGCAGCTGGAACAAGTGTCTGAGTTTAAATATTTAGGATATATGTTGGATTAAAAGGGAACGGATGATGCAGAGTGTAGTAGGAAAGTTGTGAATAGCAGGAAGGTGGCTGATGCAATTGAATCGTTGGTGGATGCAAAGAGACTAAGTCTCGAGTGCGCTAGGATCTTACACTTGATTATGTTGTTACCCATGTTAATGTATAGTAGTGAGACTATGGTCTGGAATAATAGGTATAGATCTAAAGTTCAATGTGTCCAGATGGACAATCTTAGGGGCGTGTTAGGTGTGAAAAGAACTGATAAAAGGAGGAATGAACTTATTAGAGAGTTGTGTGGTGTGATGAAAGGGGGTAAATGAGAGAAAGGATGTCATTAGGAAAGGATGAATGATAGTCGGTTGGTTAAGCGCATGCATAGTGATGTGTGTGCTGGGAATCGATCTGCTGGGGGACCGAAGAAAAAGTGGATTGAATCAGTAAAGGAATGCCTGGAGGAGGAAAATGAGAGTTTGACAGGCGTGAGGAAAGGTGCATAATAGGCGTGCATGGCGGGGTTTTGTAAGGGGGTAGGGTTTGGCCCACCTGGGCTCACGGATAAACCCCACATTGACTATGCCACTTAGTGAGATGCGACGAGTTCTCACTAAAGGTATAAAAGGGGCGGGGTGGTAAGGCTGGGCTTTCTTTCGATTTGCGTCATATTCTTCTACTACTTTTCTGTTTCCGGTGTATGTTACGAACCTTACCGCCAGTCTTGGGGAAAGAAGGTGGATGGTGATAAATATATATATATATATATATATATATATATATATATATATATATATATATATATATATATATATATATATATATATATATATAAAAATAAAAAAATATGTTTTATATGTTATATATATATATATATATATATATATAATGAAAACATGCGAATAAAACACAAATTCATTTTAGCAGACGTTTCGTATTTAATGTTAATACATTTTCAATGTCAAAAATAGAATGAACAAATAAAGTTAATATTTATTTATTTGTTATTTATTTATTTATCATAAACCCCCAAATACCTTGCGTGGAATTAATTTTTTTAGTTCTACCACCCTTTCTCATAAAATCTTTGGCCTCAAGTCCAGCATACATAGAGCTTATTACCTTTGTTCTGATTGGAATTCTCTTCATGAGGGGATAACCTTCCCATGAGGGGATAACCTTCCTCCATAAATTTTCCAGCTTTAATCTCTTTCCTTCTAACCTTTTCAATAAACTGGTGTCCTCATTTCTCAACAATATCTACCACCTTAAAACTACTTACTATGATGTATCTAAATGCCCTGTCTATGATAGTCTTTCTTATGTTAGACCTTCACTTCCAAATTCGAACTATCCTACAGAAACACTTTCCACAATGTAAGATTCTTATCTATTTTATTAATAATCACTCAATCGGTAGCTTTTTTAAGATTAAGGAAAGTATTGCCATTTGCTTGCGGTCTTGCGTCGTTTACAAATACAATTGTGCCGACTGTATTGTCGACTATATAGGCCAAACCAACCTACAGCTTAATATGAGAGCCGTCAAGAACATGGGGATTTCCTTTAGTACTAATCTTCCTATTTCTCAACCAGAGAATTCATCTATCAGAGATCTTTCCGATCCTACTAAACAACCAACATCCATCCATAACTTTTCCATTCTCCAGCATGCTTCTACTGACGAAGAACTTAAAATTTTAGTCCTTCTACATATAAAAATCTTTCTTTTTATTTATTGTCTTTTCTATCCCTTTACCATTCATTTTACTTTTCTGTTTTTTGTTAGTAATCTATTATTTATTATCACTTTTTGAATTTTTCGTTTCACACTCTTTTGAATTTATATATTTTTTTAAGTAATCTATTTTGTTAAATTTATATTATTAACTTTATTTGTTCATTCTAATTTTGTCATTGAAAATGTATTAATATTAAATACGAAACGTCTGTTAAAATGAACATGTTTTTTCATCGCATGTCTTCTCATATATAAAATAAAAGTTTCTATAAAATTACCTTTTATTTTTTTATATATATATATATATATATATATATATATATATATATATATATATATATATATATATATATATATATATATATATATATATTTATATATACTAACTGTGGTAATTTCCATACATGGGCGTAGGCAGGATTTCATTTAAGGGGGCAAAGGTTGAGTGATATATATATATATATATATATATATATATATATATATATATATATATATATATATCTATATAAACATATATATATATATATATATACATATATAACTTTCCCACCTTATATATATATATATATATATATATATATATATATATAGCAGTTTTATCAGCCGCCAAATGCTATCGACATACTGAGAGTTCCAGCGGAGAATACTGTCTGAAGAAGCTAGCTGAATAAAAAGCACACAGCTAGTTGACTTCAAGCCAATATGAAAACGAAAACACATTAAAACTATAAAAAAATGTATGTTTATAATACGTTAGTAATTAGTAATTACTCCTTCAGTATCTATCGATTGATGGATCTTTTTTTACTTTTCTACTAATAAACCCTTAAAAGCGTCATCTGGCAAACATATAAGGTTTATTTTTTATTTCGCCAAGATTTAAGGGGGGCAAGTGCCCCCCCTGCCCCCTGCTACGCCCATATATATATATATATATATATATATATATATATATATATATATATATATATATATATATATATACTAACTATATATATATATATATACCTATATATAAATATTAATTGATGGACCGGATGTCAAATTTGACTGTTTTCGGATCGCGGATGCGGATATTAAAGAGGATGAGGATGCGGATGGATACGGATGCGGATCTTAAAGTAGATGAGGATGCGGATGCTGATGCGGATGTTTACTTTCTTTGAAGTTTGAATTAAAAATTATATATATACATATATATATATATATATTGTAATATATATATATATATATATATATAAAAATATATATATATATATATATATATATATATATATATATATATATATATATATATATATATAACCTTCTTCTCTTATATATATATATATAGGGTGATTCAAAACCTCTGCGACAAACTCGGAGGGCTGATAGAGGGCAAACGATAAAGAACATTTATTGTTAAATAACCTATGTTGTATGACGCTTCGTTTCAAAGTTACGGATGATGTAAGGTACACTAGTTTATGTTGTGTAACGCGTCGCATGTAGGTTACCGACGATTTAGGTTGCTCAATTTTAATGTGTTTGTGCGCCATACATGTGTGTACGCTTAACGTCCTTCGAAAACACGTGAAAACCTTTACCTTGCCCAAATCATTGTTGATTCAGTACAATGTAGGCATCGATTACGAATGGATCACTACACTCTTCCCGGAGTTAACCAACATGATAATGTGTTACAGTGCGGCGAACGGAAATGGACGAAGAGCGCACCTGTGTCGGGAACGGTTTCCACACAGAAATCACCTCCACCACACAATGTTTGCTCGCCTTCATCAGCTCCTTCGAGATAATGGGACCCCTTCTTCCGTGCATTGGTGGAAGACCGCGCAATACGAGGACTCCTGCGTTTGAAGAAGAGGTGCTTGAGAGAGTCGCCAACGACCCGTCGACTAGCACACGCGCCATTGCCCATGCCATGGGTTCAAATCAGTCGTCTGTGGTTCGGGTCTTCAAGAGCAAAGCCTCCATACATACCACCTACAGAAAGTACAAGGACATGGACCGGCGGCTTTGCACCGTGTGCGGTTGCGTTTGTTTCTGCAACGGGCATCGATAATCCTGCCTTTGCTGCGTGTCTTTGTTTACCGATGAGCGTGCTTCACACGTGATGTCTACTTCAACAGCAGAAACAGCCATATAGCAGGACGAGGACAATCCACGCCGCAATGTTCATCAGGGTTACCGACAGAGGTACGTAAACATCTAGGGGTGGAATTGCTTGGGGATTATCTGTGAGGACTGCCATCATTCCCACACCGTTTTGGATGGACCTGCGTACCTGCAGCTACTTCAGAACACGCTTCCGCAGCTCATGGACGACATGCCCCTTGCGACCCGCAGAGACATGTGGTTTAACACGATGGCGCTCCAGCGCACTTCAGCCACCAAGTACGGGCACATCTGAACAGAGTCTACACTGACAAATGGATAGGGAGAAGGGGACCTGTTGCGTGGCCTGCAAGATCGCCCGACCTCACGCCCCTAGATTATTTTCTTTGGGGGGCATGTGAAGAGTGTTGTACATTAACCCAGTCAACACAAGAGAGGAACTGATTCAGCTAATATTCAGTGCGTTTGATCAAATCGGACACAGTGAGGGCATGTTCGGTAGAGTCCAACAAGCATGGCACGGCTATATATGAATTGAATCAGGTACAGGGCAGACGCTTTGAACACTCCTGTAAGTTTCCCCAATAAAATGATTTCATAATAAGCTACCATTGTTTGCTTTACAGCCTCGTCAAAACACATACGTTGCTTAACAAAAATATCCTTGTGTTTGTTACCTCCTATCAACCCTCGGAGTACGCAGATGTGGCACGCACAAATACATAATATTGAACACTTTAAAATCTCTGGTTACGAAATAACGACGCATTGAAAACAACATCACGTGGTTTAACTTACACCATCCGTATCTTTGAAACAGAGCGTCATACAACATAGATTTTTTAACAATAAATTTTCCTTTTCGTTTGCTCTATCAGCACTCCGAGTTTGTCGCAGAGGTTTT
>JABUQX010116453.1:0-12500 GCA_015478945.1 Trachelipus rathkii | reverse complement strand
ATATATATAATATATATATATATATATATATATATATATAAATATATATATATATATATATATATATATACAATATATATATATATATATATACTAGTTTACACAATCTATTTGTATATTATATGATATATATATATATATAAATATATTATATATATACTATTATATTATATATATATAAATATAATATATATATATAGTATATGATTATATAATTATATAATTATATATATATATATATATAATATATATATATATACATACATAATATATTATATATATATATATATATAGTATTATATTTATATATATAATATATATATATTATATATATATATATAGTTATATATATATATAGTATACTAATATATTTTTTTATATATTATATATATATATTTATAATATTAATATATTATATATATTATTATAATATATGTTATATATATATAGTATATATATATATATATATATATATATAGTTATATATATATATTATATATATATAATATATATACTGTAAGAAGACTAATATATATATATATATATATATATTATATATATTATAATATATATAAATAATATATATAATATATATTTTGTAAAAACAAATATTTTAAGGCAAACATAATAAATAACGTAATTAAAAAGTTTAAATTTGAAACAAAAATTAAAAATAAAGATCATGAAAAACTAGTAAACTTGTAAAATAAAACTATAAACAGAATATAATACACTTTTGCACACGGAGTTCAAACTAGGAAAAAAAAAATATATATTAGTTAACGTTTAAAAAAGAAATGAGATTTGAAAATAGAAGTCAGTTTCAACATTTAGAAGATGGAATCTTGCAAGCATGCAATGCAAATTGAGTTATTGTACATTTGCTAGACAGAATCAGTTATTTGAACAGTAATGATATTGTATTATTAAACGAATGTTTACTGACTAGGCACCGCACCGGCTCCAGCACCGGTGTCGGTACCGACTCTGAATCCTTCTCCTACTCCTCTTTCCTCATTCTTCTTCCTTCCTCCTTTCCTCCTCCTTCTTCCTTTCTTCTTCTTCCTTTCTTCTTCTTCCTCTGTTTTGCTTTCCATGCATTTCTTCTTTTTTCAGGGGGGACCTCCGGGTCTCTGGACTCCGACGAATCGACTCTGGTCCTCTACCAGCCTCCAAGTTTCAGTCTTCTGCGATTATTTAAACCCTTCTAGGGACCAAAAAACCCTTTGGGGGGCTCAGCCCCACTTCTGGGGCTAAAACCCTTGAGTTCAGGCTCAAAACCTCTGAAGTCGGTCTTCCAGACCTTAAATTCGGTCTCACCGACCTTGAAAACCCTAACCTTGACACGTCAAGCTTGAAAAACCGGATGTTGCAAAATGTTGCTTTGCAACATCCGGTTGCAACTTCCGGATTTCAGTTTGGCTGTCAGTTGTCCCCCTTACTACTATATATATATATATATATATATATATATAGTATTAATATATCAAACATATATATATATATATATATATATATATATATATATATATATATAGATAAGGGATTATATATATTATATAATATATAGGTTATCTATATAAATATATAACATATAATATATTTATTTAATTATATATAATAGTTTTTATACAGATGTACATATATGAAAATATAAATAATGTAATACCTTAAAGACTAGTATAGCCTTTTGCAATTAGGCTACTGTTAAATCATTTATAGTATAAGTAGAAAATACTACCACTTATTTAATAAATTGTACTTAAATGACCAACAATTATTTGTTTCTTTTTCTAGAAATACCATATTAATCAATAAGGTGTATTATATACCTATATAGGTTAGTTATGTATATAGTAATTAATAAAATTTTTTTTGTATTAATTAAAACACACATGAGCTTTAATTTTATTAAAGATAATTTTATATATTTTGAATAATTTAGTCACTTTTATATATTAAGTGTAATAAAGTAATATTTAAAGTGATTAGAGTATTAGATAAACAAGTAGTATAATATTATAATCTGAATAATATGAATGAGATGTAAAATATGGCAATTCAACTAGGAATATTTTAATAATATTTATTAAATAATTAGATCATAGAATTAATTAATTAAGGTAAATGATATCAAAATGATATTAAAATTAATCAAGAGAAATTATATAGTTAAATATATTACTTATATTGAGATGTGAGTGCCTGACTCCCAGTTAATAATGTTATTGTGATGTATATAGTTGAATAGTATAATAGAGTGATATGTATTTGAGTATGTGTAGTGGTATGTGTTAATGTCTATATAGTGTAGTGTTTTTTTTGGTTTAAATGTTTTTGGTGTTGGTAGTCTTATCCAGTATTTTATTTTATTGACTAGAGAGAGCCACCGCGTAGCCTCTCAGTCGCCCTGAGAGCAATCTTCGAACCAAACAAGCGAGGTACCCAGGTATGGCTTCGCACTGCGGGTGGATGAAATGCGTGATCTTTTCGTGGCGTGTGTGTCCGTCTCCTGTGTTCTCGGACGTAAAGAATTGTAGTCATACCCCTCGCGTAGTGTATTAAGAGGTCATACTTCCCGTGCGTAGTCTCCCGTGAATGATAGTGAGTCTTCTGTAATACACAACACAAAAATGTAATAAGGCATAATAGGGTATTACAATTTTAATATAAATAACTAACATTGTGTGGTATATATGTTATAGTGTATATATCGATTTAATTAGGTTGTATAGGGTCTAAAGAAATAGTGACTTATTAAAATATTAGGTAAAATTCCTACTGAATAATGATGAGTTATAGTTTTATAATTAATTTTATATTTGTATATAAGTAGTGTATATTTATTATAAATATTATATTTAAATGAGAGTATAATATAATATTAATTATATAGAGTGTGTATCTATATAATGAGTAGTAATGTATTTTAATTATTTTAATGATATATTAGGTGAAATGTTAAATAGGTATGGGTAAGGAAGGTTGTTAATATTTGTGACAATATGAGGCTATTATATATAAAATATGTAGTTAGATAGGTTTGTATAAATAAAGTAGAATATTTATTATTGATATTATGTGGCGTACATATTGTATATGCTATATAATGAATTGGTGTAATGAATAAAGTATATTTATATATATATTGTATATATAGTATATATATATATATATATATATATATATATATATATATATTTGTATAAATAATAGAGAATAAATAGGTGATAATTAAATTTCCAGTATTAATATTAAAAAGAGAGGTAGTAGATGAGCAAATGTTTATTAGAGCTCTTATAGAGAATAAGTAGAATTAAAGTTACCTATATTTTATTGAGTAATATCATCATATATATATATCATATAAATATATGAGTAGTGAGTATATATATATGGCATTGTAAATGCGTAAGATTAGTGAGTGAGATAACTCACCAATTGTGTATGTAACTTGGGTATGTAAGTATTACTTACTACTGAGATATTTGCTCGTGTATAAATAATTAAGTAAGATTATATAATATAGAGTAAGGGTTATAGAAGTTTATTGGACCAGGTATATAAACGAACATCAAGGTTAATGGCTACGGGAATTATTTTTGTAGTTTTCTCATAATAATAGCTGAAATTTGATAATGTTATAAGGTATTATAAATTTATGTGAGCCGAATAGGGAATTCCAGTTATTATTATGTTGAGATATTAATGTTAGGTGATAGGAATAGATAGTAAAATAAATGTATACTATCCATAATATAATCCTCATAGTGCTAATAATAAATAACTAATATAGTAGTTTGAGATGTGTATAGGTTATAATGAGGTAAATATATAGCTATATAATATTTCTAATATAATAATGATTTCCATTGAATATATAATTATTAAATTTAACTTATTAGGACTAGTATGAGAAAGTAGGGAGAACCGATTACTAAGACTGGAATTTTGTTTCATGAAAAAAGTGCTAATATATAAATATTACGAATAAAAAATAAGTTGTGTTCTAAGTATATTATAGTAGTATAGTATTATAATTGATTTATATTAAAGTCCGTCTCAATAAATGGTTATACCTAAATTATGTAATTGTTTATTATCACTACCAATAAAAACGTTATATATAGATATGGAAGTATAAAGGGTTTAAGGACCAGGTAATGTAGAAGTGTAAAGTGATAATTATACATCAAAACTTTACATAGGGAGTAGGTGAAATGTAGGCTAGTGATTGATGTTTTTGAGTGTTTTGAGAATTGAAAAATTTCTATTATATATACCCCCGTAAATTTGTAAATGTGTTATATGATAGTATTAATGATGTAGATGTGTAATACCATAACCACAAGAGGGTGAAGTAGAAGAGTTGTTAAGCTAGTCACCTCACACTAATATAGGTGGGTGTGGGTAAAAAAACCATGTTTTTTTTTAAAAAAAAACATTTTTTTTTTTAAATAATAATAAAATACCAAAAAAGCATTGTTATATCTCTGAAAATACAATACCTAGTTTGAAAAAACAATTTTTTGAGTTAATGTGTGATGGGTTTGTGAATGTGGTATTAGGTGTTTAATCTGGGTTTTAATTGCGTTTTGATACGCAAATTTTTATAGATTATAGGAGACAAAACATCACAAACTACTGAGGTGAAGTGTTTTGACTAACATGTTTGCGTTGAACAACATAGTGATATATGTATAACCACTCTCAACGTATGAGTTTTGTCTTTGGAGAGTCATAAGTGATTATTTGTATATGGAAAGTTAATTTAATGAAGAATCTCTTAAGATGTGATAGAAGATTGGGATTATTGTGTTCATAAGGTGTTGATGTCTACAATATATTCATGTATAAATAAGAATATACACGCAGCACGTGGGTTATAGTGTTTAATCCAATATTAATATACATCTCTATACTCTTGATAATAGAATGCGTTATACTTTAGTAATATATGTTTATATCGCTCATGAATAATAAAATATAAAAAAAATCTGACAAGAAATAGAATCTATTTCGAAACATAAATTGTAACGTAGGGTGTTATTATATGTAGTATATCAAATAGATTTTCTTTATGTGGAGAGGTATTGAGATTGCATACTAGGTCTTATGTAATAATTAGTCTTTACCATGAATAATATCTCAAGAGATGATTGAGATTTCTTCTTTCTCAAATTAGTATTTTATATTTATTCAATAATATTCCCTCATATAAATATTCTAAAAATTCTGATCCAATTTATAATTATTATGCTAGAGAAAATGTGAGAGTTACTGTATATGACCCCTATAATATGATTTTTATTGTATCTCATCGAATAGTTCTAAAATCCTGATTTATTTACTTAATGGAATGATTATATATTATAAAATTTAGTAATTATACTTATATCAACTCCATAAATCACTACTATTAAATTATATAAATAGTGTTTTATAATATATGAGAGAGTTGTACGATTTTGTATGTATGTTCAATGATGGATAGAGATTCCTTGCATTGAGTGATACCGTGAAGAGTGAGGAGAGAACTGGGCTGGAAAAAGAGTGTGCAGACCGAGAGGGATGTAGATAGGTTCTGTTGAGAGGAGAGAGATCATAAACATCGGAACCCTCTGATGGGAAGAGAGTATATCTGAGAAGAATTGTAATTACAACTTAAGAATATACCAGAATGCGAGAATAATCTATTTCTATTACATGAATAGTGAATAATCTCATATTAAGAAGTTATGTAATTATACCAACCAAACTAATTTTGCCCTGCTAATAGCTAGTTTTGACCCATAACCATGAAATAGGTTTTCTAATATATTGTTTTGCTGTGAAATAGATGTGTCATAAAGTCTGAAAGTGAAAATACTCTGGTAATCCATGCTACTATTTGCGAGTTAGTGCATTGATTATGTTTAATAAGATGCTATTTATAGGGCAGTTTTTTACTGATCCTCTAATTTGAATCTTTCCCTAATATTAGATGACCAATCATTTGATCTCCCTGTAATTTGGCAATAGAAATTTTTTATAATATTGTTAGATCCTAACGTTCTCCTCTCCACTAATAATTTCTTGAGAGCATATGTACAAGATGTGATCCAAGGAATACATTAACTGGATATCAAATAGCTATAGAGATGAATCTTCTCTCAGCCATAGGATAATCTGTTTTAATTAGGAGAATTATGGTGGAAGATTATGCCCTCTAATAGAATGAATCTCTTTATATAGATCTTGTTAAATAATAAATATACTAACTGGTATAAGCTCAGTTCAGGATTACTTCTTCCCTTCTCTCTATTTTACACCTTGCAACCTCATTACATGTTGGCTCTGCGTGATTTTTGAATACTCATTACTCTGGAAACTACTGCTGTCTGATATCTTTGGGATAAAATATACGGCCAATAAGGTAGCTTCTGTTTTCTGTCATCTCTCCACATGACCAAATCGTCATCATACGAGACTACAACTTTAACATTTTTATATTAACTATTAACATATTCTAAAACACACACATATATCGTCTCAATATCAACCTCATATTAAACTTCTCTATAATACAGATTCAAATATCTTGCTCAGCTGTGCGTTTATCAAAGAGATCATCGTATTTTAATCAAACCATAACCAACGTCACTCTCTCATAAGTTTTGTTTTCTCCACCTAGAGACACTAATTTGAAACTTAATATAATCTAATATATTATAATACCTCATTTTAATTCTATTAGACCTAATAATAGTCTCACTAATATACATCTAATCACATAAAAGTAACAACAATATATATACCTATAAATGTAAGACCTAGCAAGTCTACTTTCAATATGACTTAGTCTCCATTTACATTCACACAACATTAATTGCTACCACTCACCACCTTTATACTCTTTCTCACAACTTTAACTACTTACTATAATATATAAATAACTATATGCATCATTCTAACTAGTTCCTTGTCATATCCAACATATATTCTACTATAAATATTTTAAACTTCAGACATCATTGTTTCTCACTGCTGTGACCACCCGTCTAACTCCATTAACATAGCCTTCACACCGTAGGTGGAATACTGGTCCACTCACAAACCAACACTTATCATCCCTGATATACATACGTGTGTAGGCGTATATGCTGGTCCCCTTACCGCGCAAACGAGGTTCTTTTTCAATATCACCTCTGTCTACATAATTCTTTTTAATACTTAAAACACTCAATTTCCTAGCGATGCAAACTGTCTTTCTTTAGATTAGTAGCCCAACATCAGATATACTAATATTTTAATCTACTCTATAATAAATAATATATAAGTTAGAAATAAGGCATCCCTTCCAACTCCGTCACCTATCCAATACATATTACTTTACTACCATCTTATGCAACACTCTCTCTCACCTTTTCTTTTATTGCGTCTACATAAAACTACTCATCAAGAGATATATCATAGAGAATTGAGTAGATAAACCTAATGGAACATAACAGCATAATTCAGGCCTGATGCAATATCGCTCTGTCATATGGGAATTAGTATCCTTAATTATCCCTCTAATCCAATATGCTAAATAAATTTTAAATTACTTACACACGCATCTCAAGTATTTCTATTTTATAGTAATTACGCGTTTATATGTTACTCTCTCCGGAGTTGGGAACAGCACAGCCTACCACAAACGCTACAATACATTGGACTAGAGCATGAGAGATATACCAAAAATGTAATCCCTCATCCATACGCCTGTCTCGCAAAATGTCCATATAATAAACTTACTAGATGACATGTAACGTGTAAGTCTGGGATTTTCGGTATTTCGCGAAAAATAATATAAAACTCTAATTTTGATGCATGGTAGACTATAAGACATTTGTTTAATGTTTTCTATACATATCTTTCTTCTATCTAGTGTAGGGATAAAAAAAAAGTTCACGTGAAATGTGCGTACTCACTCGATATAAAAAAAAAAAAAAAAAAAAAAAAAAAAATTTTTTTAAAAAAAATATTATTATTAAAAATTATTAAAATTGATTGTCATAATTTAAATTATAATATTGTGAAAAATTTTTCGGCAAAAAGTTCCCGTGAAATGTGCGTACATAGGCCTATCGTAATATAAAGTGCCAATTTTGTTAAAAAGTTGAAATATTATTATTATTATTAGAAATTATTAAAAATTATTGTCATAATTCATTTTTTTTCAATGCTTATTTAGCATAAAAAAATGAAAATTTTTTTTCAAAATTTTGTAAAAAATCAACGTTTGCAAAATGTTAATAAAAAATAACTTAGACTTGTGTTTTTCAATCCAAATTAATTCTATAATATTATTAGACTCTATTTAACATTTAAATTATAATTATAATTAGTTTGGACAAGCACAAAAGAAATAATATTTAATGACCGGCTTTTCCCGACGCCACTGACCGGTTTTTCCCGAATTCAATTTTTTGAAAATGGAATTTTTCAAAAAATTTTTAAAAATATTCATTTCGAGATTTTTATTATTTTCATTATTCTAAAACATTAAGGAAACTCTAAATGTGAGAAAAAACTATTAAGTATAGATATAACTTAAAATTTCGATTTTTCATGATTCATTAAAAAAAAAAAAACGGCGATTTTTGACCGGTTTTCCCCCATTTTACGGTATATATATATTAATATATATATGATATATTTATATAATATATCTTTATGGACAATATATATATATATATATATATTATATAAATATATTTTATATATTATTATATATATATATTATTATATATATATATATATATATATAATATATATATATATATATTTATATATATATGATATATATATATAATATATACCATATTATTATATATTATACTATGGTGGTAGTTGGGTTGGCTGCCCACTACCACCTATCTCTTGCTAGGAATGCTGATGGCATGCCTCGGAGATGGTCGTGATCGCCGTAAACGACCTTCTAACTTTCCGCGAAATTGTATGAATCGATGTGGTACATGGAATGTCAGAGAAATAAATGTTGAGGAGAAGAGGAGAGAGGGGATGGATGTATTTAGAAAGGGCTAATTTGTGATTTGCTCGCTGTGACTGAAACAAAGATGAAAGGAAAAGGTGAATAAGTGGTGTGATGTGAAATGTGTGCGTGCTGGTGTGGAAGAGAATGAGAGAGGGAGAGAAGGAGTTGCAATTTTTTTGATGAGTGACCTTTGGTACAAGCTTATGGTAGACTTGTGTGTTGTGAGTCTAGAATTCTAAATGGTTAAATTTAAAGTTTTGAAAAGGTCAAGGTGTGTGTGGTTTGTGACGTATGGTCCATCTGAGGGAAACGTTGAAGAGAGTACGATTTTTGGGATAAATTTGAATGATGTTCTGGATGGGGGGGTGAGTAGGAGTTTCAGATTGATAGTGTTGGGGGGACCTGAATGGTTGGATAGTCGTGATCAAAAAGGATGGTTATAACATTGTGGTTTTTCGGTGGTGGGGAGGAGAAACATGAGAATGGTAGGAAGGTTTGATTGATTTCTGTTGAAGGAGAGAGGTATGTGTGTAGTAATACTTTCTTTAAACACAAGAGTTATTCATAAGTATACTAGAGTTGGTGTAGGTAGAGATGGTTCGAAGTGAAAAGTATGAATTGATTTTGTGTTGTGTGAGAGGAGATGTTTGAGTATGTGTTGGATGTTTAAATCAGTTGAGGGCGTTTAGAAGGGGATTTTCGGATCATTATGTTGTTCTTTTAAAATTAAGTTAGTGGGGGTTTGGATGGAGAGGAAGTTGATACGAAAGAAGTAGGTAAATTAAGAGTGGAAGTTAGTGAGCATAGAATAAGGATAAGTATTAAGAGCGTCGCTAGTAAATCGGTTTGAATGTGAACAGTTCGATACTGAACAAACTGGGGCCAAATGAAGAAGCAATTGTTAATAGTGCAAAGGAAGGTGTGGATGTGCTAAGTAGGAAGTAAGATTGTTAACAGCGAATGTTGGAATGAAGAGGTGATGAAAGCGGTTAAAGGTAAAAAAGTAAGCCGTGGTTTGAATGTACTAAAAGCAAATGATGAAGATTCAAAAGAAGATGCTTGGAATTATATAAGGAGGAAAAAAGAAATACTAAAGTGTATACATAGGAGAAAACAAGAGGTAAATGAAAAGTTTGGAAGGAAGATGAATGAGGACATACAAGGAAATAGGAACTCTTCTGGAAGGAAGCGCGAAAGTGTAAGAATGAGAATAAGGGGAATCGCTTAGAATAATGAATAGGTGGTTGCTTTTGTAACTGGATGGAAATGGATGTGAGCGGCGAGTGTGGAAGAACACTTTGAAAATCTGCACAATATTAACAGTAATGCATGCAGGTCGTTAGTGATGTGTGTGGGTTTGATGGTGCAAGAAGGAATAGGTATTTTGGGGATGAGGTTATTAGTAAGGAGGAGGTAATGGGTAGAGTGAGAAAGTTGAAGAATGGCTAAATCTGCAGGATATAGATGAACATTCTAGTGAAATGATCAAGAGCGAGGCGAGATGGTGATTGATTGGATTTGGAAGTTGTGTTACATAAAGCGTTTATGGGGGTATAGTTCCAAGGGATTGGAGGAGAGCGGTTATAGTACCCTTGTATAAGGGTAAGGGAAATAAGGGTAACTGTAGAAATTATAGGTGAATTAGTTTATTGAGTGTTGTAGGGAAGATATTTCTGGTATTTTTGTCGAAAGAGTGCGTCGATGTGACTGAGGGAACTGATTGGGTGGAGAAGAACAAGGTGCGTTTAGGGGTGGTAGAGGATGTGTGGATCAAATCTTTACATGAAACAAATTGGATTGAGAAAATTGATGGGAGAGAAGAATAAATTATTTTAGGTTTATGGATTTTACAACAGGCGTATTGTAGAGTTAATAGGGAAAGCCTTATGCAGGTATTAGTGATTTATGGTGTTGGTGGTAGGCTTCTGAATGGAATCAAAAGTTTGTATGACGATAGTGAAGCGTGTGTAAGAATAAATGGTGTCAATGGTGATTGGTTTAGGATTAATAGCGGAGTGAGACAGGGTTGTGTTATGTCTCTTGGTTATTCATTTTGTATATGGATGGGGTATGAAAGAATTCGCAGGTGGAGATGGAGGAAATGGTGTTAGATGATGGAGAATGGAGAGGGTGGGGTGCCCTACCTATTATATGCGGATGATTTGGTTTTGTGTGGCGAATCTGAAGAGAGTTTGAGAGGATTGGTAGAGAGATTTGGCAGGGTGTGTAAAAGGAGGGGTTTTGAAAGTGAAACGTAGTAAGTGAGTAAGGTTATGGTTCTTAGTGAGTGAGGACAGTCGCTTCAGTGTTAAGTTATGTTTAGATGATGAGCAGCGGAGCAAGTTGTCTGAGTTTAATATTTAGCGGTAGTGTTGACGAGAATGGGACGGATTGATGGAGTGTAGTTAGGAAATTGTGGAATGGCAGGAGGTGGCTGCGTGCAATTAAATCCGTTGTGTGAATGTAACGGGACTAAGTCTTTAGAGTGCGCTAGAGTCTTACATGAGGGTATGTTGTTACCTGTGTATATTTATTGGTAGTGAGACTATGGTCTGGAATGAGAGGTATGGATCTAAAGTCAATGTGTTCAGTGGACAATCTTAGGGGCATGCTAGGTTGAAAAGAATTAATAAAGTGAGGAATGAACGTATTAGAGAGTTGGGTGGTGTGAAGAAAGGGGTATAATTGAGAGAATAAATGAAAGTATGTTGGGATGGTTTGGGTCATGTGGAAAGGATGAATGAAAGTCGGTTGGTTAAGCGGATGTTATAGTGGTGAGTGTGTTGGGGACCGACCGGCTGGGAGACGTAAGAGAAGCTGGGAATTTGAGTCGGTGAACGAATGTTTGAAGGAGAGAAATGTGAGTTTGGCAGAGGTGAGAATAAAGGTGCATGATAGGAGAGAATTGGCGGGGTTTTGTATGGGGGCATGGTTGTGGCCAACTGGGCCAGGGGATGAACCCTTACATTGACGATTTACATAGTGAGGGTCCGTCGCGGTCCTATGATGCTCTAGGTGGATTTTCTGTCTGTGACGAGCTCTCACTAATTAATAGTACCATGGGGCGGTAAGGCGGGCTTTCTTTTTCGAGTTGTGTCATGGTCTCTACTGCTTTTCTTGTTCGATGCTTGTACGCACCTTACCCCATCTTGGGGCAAGAGGAGGTGATGAAGAAAGAAGAAAGAAATATATATATTTTATATATTATAATATATATTATATAATATATATATATATATATATATACTATATATATATATATATATATATATATATATATATATATATATACTATTACATATATATATATATTGTGAACGAATAGAGCGTGCATGGATGATCTCATTTTTTTATGCGCACTAGAAAAGCATTGGGAACCACTGCGTCCGTTAGCAGCACTAATACAAACTTTACTAAGTACCTAAAACTCTACTTTATATATTGAAACCTCTTTTACTATAATTTAGTATATTTATTTATA
>JABUQX010116452.1:0-13248 GCA_015478945.1 Trachelipus rathkii | reverse complement strand
GCCCTATAGCTCTCCATTGTATTCTATCTAAGATCTTTTGAACCCTTCTCAACTTCACTTCTTAGATCATCTTGGAAAAATTTCACTCCGATCGCCAGTACGCGCTCTCGTTGCACGAAGTCTTACTGGCGATATACATTCCTATTCTAACCGATTTTATTGTTTTATCGCTCTAGGAACTACGGTGGACTTGGGGTGGCGCCTTGATATATCCCAAAGGCATCGTGATAAGCCGGGATATGGCACAGCGTCACTGCCTCTCCAAGCTCCCCTCCTGCTTGGGTTTTCCTCCTCTCTCTTTGCCTTACTTGTACATCTAGCTTTTTCATCTTCCAAATCGCTCGATATCATTTGTTGTTGATGACGGGCGACGCTTACTTCTGTCTTTTCTGTCAATAATGGTTGTTCCTCAGGGTTCTTTCTTATCTACTACTTTCTATTCCTACTTTTCATTAATGACTTCTCTTCACCTGCACTCTAACTCTATCCACTCGATATTCCGGATGACTCGAACCCTTCATCTTTTAAACTCAGTTATCAATTCTGACCTTCCCACTTTTACCTTCATGGGAATTGGCCTCTCGTGACTTAATCTTTCCGATTTCTATTCTCGGTGATCTGGATAGATCTCAACCTGGTGAAATTCAATTCTTAAAAAACCCAAACTTTTACAAATCTCTCTCCCTAATCAACTCTAACTTTCCTTCCTCTTTCACCGCGGGTTCTGTCGACAGCTCCTCTCCACTGTTGCACCATTATAACGTCCTTGTGGCCCTTAATAATGAACAAAAATTGATCTTGAAACCTCACATCACCACACGGTTGCTAGGGCTCGGCCTCAAGAACTGGAAGTTGCTGTTTAGATCATTGTGAGACTTTCCCTCCTTTTCTTCAGGTTCGCTCCGCTCTACCAAAGGTCCTCAGTTCCGCCCAATCGCATTGGAGTACTGCTCTCATTATCTGGGTTCTGCCGGGCGGTCCTGGATTTCACCCGGCTTTCGGAATTCGTCGATCCTCAACGGCACAAAAAGGCTTTTACTTTAAACTAGTTCTGTACTTTCACAGATTTCACTTTGACCTTCTATCTTTTGGCTGAGGCCATGATTGATTGCTGGCTTTATCGCTATCTATAGGTACCAGTTGCTCGAGGGGAACTTTCACTCGGTTACCACCACCCTTTACGGACGCCGTTCGTAGCACAATAGTAACTGTATCTGCACACGAGTATTGTGTTGAGATTGGTAACTCATGCCTAGTTTTTTTTTGGTGCCTCCTTCTTCCCATCCACCTCTGTTTTGGGAAATTCTCTATCCATCTTCATGTTATTTCCGGCTGAATTTAAATCTCCTCACTTTAAAGCCATCGTCTATGCGTCTGTGTTCAAATGCGTAATTTGCGCTCCTATGGAGGTGTGAACTTTTGAGAGTACTACCCCCCTCCTTGAATAGGGCTCTGCCGGTGTTTTGCGGTGACAACTGTTAAAAAAAAATCCTTGACATCATCGGGCAGATATGTGTGCAAACTGACACTGCAATCTTCTACTTCCCCCATGCCAAACACATCATTCAGATATATCCCAGGAGAAAATCGTACTCTTTTCAACAAATTACCCTCAGATGGATCATATGCCCCGCAAAGCCACACAAAAATTATTGACCTTTTCAAAACTTAATGTTAACCTTTTAGACTTCAGTACTCACACACACAAAATCTACCCATAGCTCTCTACCACAACTCACTCATCAGATTTGCAAATCCTTCTATCCCCTCTCATTCCTTTCCACACGCCAACACAAACACGATTGTCCATCTGCCCCATGGCGGCTTTGGGAGCTGACTTCGCGGACCAAATTTGTTGGAGTTTGCGGAGGCAAATCAAATTCCTTCCAAAACCAACCATCCATCACCTCCTCGTCCTCATCCACATCAGCATGTTAATTTCATCGTGACACAACTTTCATCATACGCAGATAACAAGAATATACCAAAATACACTCCTCTCTCCGACACGAGCAGAAGTAGAAAGGCGCCGCCTATCTGCAGGGATCACGAACCTTTCGAGGCATTGCATTAGCACTTTCTGCAAAAAGATAAAGTGGTGAAGTAGGCGCGGCCACACGCAGCAACGCAACACAGTACCACCGTTCTCTTAGCGCTGCCGCCATCCTACCGACACGCACGACATACGAACGTGAACGCGTGTGCGCGGGCCAATTTTTTCTCCCCTGAACGCACGTACTGGAGTTATAAGGGATAAGGGTGTCCCTGTAAAGGAATGGTTATGTTAGAAGAGGAGCCACGGGCACGATATAGCGGTACCTGGGCGCCTCATACAGCTGCCCTCACACTGCCATCGCTCCTCCAACCGGAGCTTCACACAGACACTCTACACCACCAGGTGTTACAGTCCTGTGGGGATAAAGCTATGTGTGATATGATCTGTTTGTCCTGAAGACGGAATGGAGTGTGGATATGAACGCATAACAGAAAGCAGCGAACCAATTAGGCAACTGGAAGTGTCACTCTCATTCAATAAGCCAGAATGGATGGTATATTAGTATATACTACTCTTATACACTATATATAATATTAGATAATATTATATATATATTTAACTATAATTACTATCTATATATATATAATAAGTATATAATATATAAATATAATAATAATACTATATATACTATATATATACTATAGTACTTATGCTAAGGTATACCTAGCAATATATATATATATATGGGTTATATAGATAGTATATATATATTATATATATATATTATATACTATAATTATAATTTACTATATTATATACTATATTATATAATATATATATATATATATAATTAAATATATAGATATATCTATATCAAAAATTATTAATTCATAATATATATTTATAATTTAATTAATCATTATTTATTATCTATACATTAATATATTATTATTGTGTGTTATATCTTATTATTATTATATCATTAATCTTTATTATATTATTTTTATATTATTATTCACTGTATTATTTATCTATTTGCATTCATCATATCAATTCAGCTTTTAACTCATCTTATTCAAAATTCTAATATAATCGGTTCAATTAGATCACGGCAAAATAACTCCGGTCGTCTGCCGATGATCGGACTCTGGACCGATCACGGAATTTAATACAACAAAATATATCCGTCGCGATTTTTGCCGATGAAGATGACCCCGATGACCGATTATATATACTGTTTCTCCTATCCACCTAATATATACTCACTATATATATATCTCAGTATCATAGCTCTACTATACTAGTAGTCGACTATAAATAACTACTACACTGAGGAGAAGTAGTATATATAACTAATTTATCTACTTATACTATATATATATATATAGCTAGTATATGACTGATATAATTCTTACTGCTACTACAATCTTATTGATACTATACCTCACTACTATAATAATGATGATTATAATGATAACTATATAATTACTATATAATACTATCTCCCCAGACCCTATTTCCTAACATTTCTTGTTACATAAAAATGAAAAATGACTACTAACATTACATTTATATATACTATATAATATCATATATATATAACAATATTATAATAGATATGAGTCTACATAATATAATATATATTACTATTATCTTATATTATTAATTTATATATCATATATGATATATATATAGTATATATATTAATATATATATATATAACTATATATACTATTATATATATATAGTATACTCACTATATAATACATAAATACATATATAGATGATAGTTATTATATACTATATATGTATAGTAAATTATATATATATAATATATATATATACGTATATATATATATTACATCTATAGATATATTACTATACGATCATTGCTGTATACTTACTATATATATATTATATTATATATTATTATTACTGTAGTACTATATATATAATATATCATATATATATATATATATTAGATTAATATAGTATATATATACTATATAGTATATATATATATATATATATAGTATATATACCGATAATATATCTACTCATATCTACTTATATTAGCCTATTATATATATCATATTATATTATATATCATATATACATGTATATATATATATAATCATATCATACTATTATATATACTCTACTCATATATATATATACGAATTATTATTCTAATGTATAAACAGAAAGGAGACTCTGGAGAGGGCAAAAATTACAGGTGGATCTTTTTGATAGATCATATGCAAAAATATATGAAAGAGTGTTGCAGAGAAGATTGAGAGAGATCATAGAATCACAACTAGGAGAGGAACATCATGGATAGAGGAAGTTTAGGAGTACAAAGGACCTTAATGAAGCTCGGAGACAGATTGGAAAGAAGATTTACGAGTACAACAGAAGGATCTATCTCGTATCATCGCTACGGTGGGGTGAGAGAAGCTTTTGAACACGGTACTTAGGAGTGAATTATGGAAGCTTATAGGAGAAATGTGGAGTGAGGAGAGGATTATGTGATGCCCTGAAGAGTATGTACAAAGTGGCAAAGTCCAATGTGAGAACAGGATATAAAAATGATAATGGTTTGAGGTTTCGAAGGGGGTGAAACAGGGAACCGTATTTTCACCTTTATTGTTCATAGCGTATATCGATAAAGTCATTGTGGAGGTTAAAGAGGAAGTGGGGAAAATGGAAGGAGACATCATGGCATTTACGGATGACTTGGCTATGTAGAGTGAAAGTAGAGAAGCAATTTGGTGAGAGAATTACCCCGAGACCGTTTGCGCCTGAAATGAAGCTCTTGCTAGCAATGGCGAATATACAAATGAACATTGAGAAGATACACAAGTTGATAATGGGTGAGCAGATCAATGGACCGGAGGGTTGGAGAGACTCTTGGTGCACATGGAAAGACGCTGTGAAGAAAGTTAAAGAATTAAATCAAACCTGGTGGAATATATACAGAGGACGGAGGTGGGATACATTGGAAGATCTCTTCACGCATGGATAACGAATTGGGAAGAACCGCAAAGAGCGTGTTGAATCCTTTGACGATGAAGGGCAACTAATATATGGGTGTTCAGGAGTAGTTAAAAAAAAGTATTTACACGAAGAGAGTCGTAGACCTAATATTGCTATACGGGTAGCAGATACGAGTGGTGGTACTACAAAAAAAGGCATCGAAAGTAGGAATACAGGCAATGGAGATGTAGATCATTAGAGCAAGGATTAAAAGCTGGAAAGAGTACAGAATGCGAGAATAAGGAATGTTCACGACCGTCAAAAGTCGGATGACATCCTCGTGGTGATGAGGATGGATGTCGGGGAAGATCGGATGCGTGCGGGACATTTGAAAAGGATGCAAGGCAAGACAGCGCTTGGGAAATAGACTGGAGTGGACTGTTCTGGACGCCGCATGGAAGAAGCATCAAAGAAAAGAACCAAGAGAGATGGAGGGAGTCGTGCGAGATTCGTTGATGAGATATGAACTGCCTACAGTGGAGAAAATGTAAGAGAGAATACTATCGGAAGATAGGAGTCAGTGGAGGATGCATGAAGAGTCCACTGACAAGCTCGTGGTCTTTTCTACCAAAACTAAGCGATTTCTTCCCGTGGATACAGTCAAGACAGTAATATATAATATATATATATATATACTATATATATATATATATATATATATAATAATTTAATATACTATATATATATATATATAAATATATATATATACTATAATATATAATATATATATATATATATATATAATATATATATAATAAATTTTTCAAATAATTTAATTATTTTTATGAAGATCGATGACCTTTCACAACTATTAGAGATATTGAAGAATACAACATCTTTCTTAAAATCAGTTCATATGGACTGGAAATTGAGATTTTAATTATTGGTTCATGTGAATTTTAAATTCAGCCAGCTCTTTGTGTATTCATAATGCATTGCGTCTGTATTCTGCGGATGGAATATCTTCATCAACTGTTTCGAACTCTAAAATCTCTCAAATAGAATGCCTCTTCCAAAATGGAGAGAGTTTTCAAATTTGTCTCAACTAATTTTGGCCTGTGTTAGTTATTAAAATTTTTAAATCAGTCAACCTTTTTTCAAATCTCACTTTGAAGGGAATTCTAGCAGTTTCTTAAATATTTGTTCAAACCACCTTATAAACTATATATATATATATAATTATATATATACTATACTTATCTGTAATATATACATATATATATATATATAATATATTAATCATATATATATATATATATATATATATAATTATTGTCTTTTCTCGTCTTCTCTGTCAAATATATCAGCGAGGCACTGTGTTGTTACCCCTTTCCTCATCCCCTAAAAGCAGCCATGACATATATATAAACTTATATATTATATAATATATATATATATATATATAGGTATATATATATTAATATATAATATATCAGGATATATAAGGTGGGACTGGGTTTAACAACCCATTAGGTTTAACCATGTTTAAACCACATCATAAAAACCAATGGCGTTTTTTAGAACCAGTAAAAAAAAACTCATGCATAAATATCCTTAAAAAAGTATATTTATTAAAGTGTTTTCCTGTTAGCCATTTGAGTGGTTTTCTTCATTTCTCTAATATTGAAGCAGTAACTGAAAGGCGAATAAAAAATTTATCTGCTATTTATCATTATTTATGAGAGATGAATTATAATACTATAATAACATATATAATATATATTAATATATATAATATATATATATATAACAAATAATATATATATAATATATATAATATAATACTACATCATATTTATATATATTAACTTAGTGAATAATAGCTTCATACTATATATACTATTTGTAAAAATTTAACATGCTAAGACACATGAATTTTTGTTTCGAGCTCTTGAGGAGATTATTTCATTTTCACAGTCGATGGCCACATTCTCAAAGTTCTATAATAAAACACTCATGTGTGCGCTAGCGTGTGTTGGCGCACCAAAATTAACCAAGCTAGAAGCAATGACTATCAAAACTAAGTGATGCCTGTTTATATTGGGAAAAATGAGACAGGGTGGAAATAAAAGCAAAACAACAAGTTCGATAGTGATTCAAGATTTAAGAAAAAGTAAAAGTGAGGTATCATCGGGCGCAGTGAACAGAAGTGGTCTGACTTATATGCCTGTATTTTTTACCAAGATATCAGACCGCAAGTACTCAGGGTATGCGAGTATCTCCAAGAAGCAACTGGAACTCTTCATGGAAAATGAGTAGTCCTGAATTGATGACCCATTTGTATAAACATTTAAGTAGCAAATTCTCTCTCCATTTCAATAAAATTACCTATACTTGATGAGTCTCGTTGCAGCAGTGGAACTCCTTCTTGGTACAGAGATCTCCAAAAAAATTAGATGAGAAGGATATATATATAAAATAAGTAAGGCATAATCCGTCAGCAAACTTCATTAAAGTCAATGTTGAAGGTATTTCAACTATTCGGATTGTGCACAGAACATTAAAATAGGAGTTGGGAAACAAGCTAAAGCAGGGAAATTAGCTTTTTTTTATAAAATTCTTAATGATAATTTCAGTTTCGACTTTAATGATGAATCCTCTCTCTCCTCTTCTTTCTCTCACTCTCTCTCTCTCTATATATATATATATATATATATATATATATAGATAGATATTATATATATATATATATATATATATATATAATATATATATATTATATATAATATATATATATATCATATATATAATATATGATTATATATATATATTCCTGTATTCCAAAATAAAGGTAAATTGAAGGTGATTCATTTGTATGATCATTTGATACGCGTTAATCTTTGGATAAACTTCTTATGCGTTTTGCTTTCCGTTTTTTTTTTTTTTTGGTAAAATAATAAAGAATCCAGGACTTAAATGTAAGGTTTCCAAGTTTGAAGATGATAGCCAAATTGGCTTACCTCGAGTAAGGAATGATGGCATGATAAAAATTTAAAAGATAAGGAGGAAGCCTGTCAATCGCTTGATAGGATGCAGCAGGTCATTGCCTTGCTGCTTCAGCTAAATTTTTCTTTTCTCATTTATCCTTCTAAACTAAAATCTTTCTTTATCGCCATAATCCAGGTTCGCAACTCGTGCTTATTCTCGTGGCATTCAGACTAGCAGATAGCCAGTGCCTATCGGGTGTCGGAAAAAATCTTCGTTTCTCCTTATCACTTTCCGCTAATTTTCATTCAGCTAGAAAGCGTTGCAGGGATACTCTTTCGACGAGCAATGCTGGCTTTCATCAAAGGAAAGGTGGCTAAGCGCTACCCTCCTTGGTTCTCCTACTGACAAATCTTCATCGTCTAGCAACTTCTTGTAAATCTGCTTTCCCTCCTCTTATTCGATCTGATCATTGTGTTGGCTAATTCCCTCAACTGAAAAGGCCTTCGAATAGCTCTTTCTGGCCCCTCGCCTCAACTATATTCTCATGTCCTCAATACTAGGAACTTCTCACCTTCAGTTTTTGGTTTGGAAGCGTCTACATGGTCCAACAATATTCCCGAAAAAGTAAGCCGCCTCTGATCCTTCTTACTATCGCCCTAGTATAGCTTTCACTTGTATTCTACTAAGATCTTTGAAACTCCTTTCTCAACTCACTTCCTAGATCATCTGGAACTCACTTCCGACTCGCAACAGTCACGGCTTCTCGTTGCACGGAAGTCTACTGCGATATACATTCCTAATCTAACCCGATTAATTGTTTTTTTCCGCGTCTGATGTAATACTTACAGGGAACTTGGTTGGTGGCGCTTGATATATCCAAACAATTTGACCGGGATATTGCACGCCGATCACTGCTCTCCAAGCTCCCCTCCTTGTTGGGTTTCCTCCTTCTCTTTTGCTTACTTATATCTCAGCTTTTCTTTCAAATGCGCTCCGATATCAGTTGTTTGTTGACTGGGGCGACTGTCTTCTTCCTTTTCTGTCAATAATCGGTGTGTCCTGGGCAAGGCGTTCTTCTTCATCTACTACTATTCCCACTTGTTCATTATATGATCGTCCTAACCTCGCCACCTCTAACCTCGTATCCACCTCCCGCTCACGTATTCCGCATGGACTCGACCTTTCATTCTTTAACCCCTATCAATTCTACTCCCACTTTCTAACCTCTGGTAACTTGCCTCTCGTCTTAGATCTTTTCCGATTTTTATTCTCCGTCTCTGGCGATAGACATATAACTTTGTCCGAAACTTCAATCGTTCTTCAAAAAAACCACACTCTTGTCACAAATCTCCTTCACCAAATACCTTCCTACACTTTCGCTTCCTCTTTCGACGGTTCTTGTTAGTCTCTCCTGCGTTCGACAATATACAACATGCCTTGGCCATCAATATGAACAAAAAAATGGTCTTTGAAACCTCACAATCACAACGGCTTGTGGCGCCTCAAAGAGAGAACTGGAAGTGTCTGTTCTGACGAATGTGAGACTTTCCTTCCTTCTTCTCTCAGCGTTGCTCCGCGATCTATACAAAGGTCTACTTCCGCCCATGGCATGGAGTAGCCTCTCATATCCTAGGCGGATTGGGGGGGGCTCTGGGTCACCGCTTTTCGAGAAAGGGGTCGAGTCAACGACCCAAATCAAGGCTTAAAAACTGTTCTGTACTACTTTCCAGTTCACGTGACCCTCTATCTTTGCGAGGCGATGTTTGTGCTTTATCTCTATCCTATAAGGTACGTGGCCGAGGGATACTTATCACTTCGCGTACCACCACCCTTTACGCACGGCCTCGTAGCCACAATAAGTACTGTATCTGGCACGACGCAGTATTGTGTTGAGATTGGTAACTCCATGCTAGTTTTTTGTGGTGCTTCTTCCTTCTTTCCCCACCACCTCTGTTTCGTTGGAATTCTTTCATCACTTCGTATTTCCTTACTGAATTTAAATCTTCCTCACTTTAAAGGCCTGCTCTTCAAATGTGCTCCAAATGCTTTAATTTGGCTAGAGGCGTGCAACTTCTGAAGAACTACACCCCATCCGTTGAATAGGGCTCTGCCCGTGGGTGGTAGGTGACGAACTGAAAAAAAATATCCTTGAATGGGGCAGACTCATGTGGCAAATGAAACTGAGTATCACCTGTCTAGATTCCCCCCATCCAAAAACAATCATTCAGATGCATCACCAGAAAATCGTACTCTTTCATACATTACTCCTCAGTACTGCCGATCATATGCCGCAAAACCACACCAAAGTTTATGACTCTTAGTCAAGACCTTAAATGTTTACCTTTAAGGAACTTTGCTCAAGTTACTCACACACACAAAATCTACCACTAGCTCTCTACCACAACTCACTCACTCAGAATTGAAATCCTCTTATCCCCCTCTCATTCCTTTTCCACAAGCACACAAGACACATTTGCACACCACACCACTCGATTTTCACCGTTCCTTTCATCTTCTGTTTCAGTCACAGCGGAAGGCAAACTCAAAATTTTTGCCCTTTTCTAAATACATCCATCACCTCTCTCCTCGATCTCCTCAAATTTATCCGTCTGACGATGTTCTATTACACAGATACGACTTCATACATTTTCGCCAAGGATAGCAAGGCGCTTTACATGCGATCATACGACCTTGCTCCCGAGCGCATTGCATTAGACTTCCATGGCAGAAAGATAAGGTGGTAGATAGGCAGCCCAACCCCTAACCTCTACCACCGTCTCTTTTAGTTCGCCATCTACGACACGCCCGACATACGATGTGAAGGCATTAATTCGTCCCTTGACCACGTATGCGATATCAGGGATAGGGATGTCTGTAATGATCTGGTTCGCTGAGAAGAGATGGGGGAATTAAGTCAGTGTTTATATGATATGTTGTCTGTGCAGGATAGAGTGTGGATATGAGAACGCATTAGCAGAAAGGCGACCATTAGATGGCGGCACTGAATGTCATACCGATAGCATAAGCAAAATGGGTACTACTATAATATTATATATATATATAATATAATATATATATCAAATATTTATATATACTATATACGTATATACTATACTATATATATATATATACCTATAATATCATAATATATATAATATAATAGTATTATATATATATATGATAATAATATATATATAGGGTTATATGATGATATATTCCTATTCAACTTACTCATATGATATATATATATATATACAGTTAGACTATAGTAAACTCTACTATTATATATTATATATATATACTATTATATATATACTACATATCACTATCAGGCGCCATATACTATAAATTATTATTATCATTTCATTATAATAATATTATTATTATTATTATTATTATTTATTTACTATTATTATTATTATTATTAATTATATTATTATATATTATTACTTATTATTATTATTATCGCTATTTATATAATATATTATAGTTATTAAAATTAATCATATTAGTACATATACAAAATATAATAATATAGCTATACAATAAAAATTATCTTATAAATATAGTACTTTATATTGTTCAGTTATTAACGGAATTACAAAATTAATACGGCAGCTAAAAATATTATACATATACTTAATATAATGGTAACTCCCTCTTCTCGATGTATGACCCTCTATCTAAAGTTGAACTTGATCTTATCTTAGGATAGACTATCGAAATTTTAATATTGCACACTGATCTAATTCTAACCAAGAAATTAATTAAAACATAATATTTATATAGTAATATACATCTTTTTACTATTATTATTATATTTACAACAGATTGTCACCTATGCTACATGGCCAGCCCACAAATATCTACTATATTAATGTACTAATATAACCCATTCTTGTTTATGACTTGCGATCTATATTAACATTCCTTCTCGTCCTCCTACTCACTCCACTAAATGTTCGGTACTTATCTGTTATGCGTATTCAGATCCACTCATCCTACAACAACATTATTATATCTTATCAACCCTCTTCTAGACAGCCATCTTAAGACATCTACCTATTATCATTAATTCCATATTGACTGTAGTAGGAAAATGTCCACATATTATTGTATAGTCCTATGTAGCGGCGTTGAGTGCACTAAGAGACGTTGTAGTCTTGGTTTAGGCTGCCTCGACACTACCACTTTCTAGCCAGGAAAAGATGCAGCCCGCGTGTGAGGTCAGTATTATCGCAGTATAACGTGAGCACCTTCAACCTTCGCGAACATTATATTCAGTTAACGTATATGAATGGCAGAGATTAAATGTAAGGAGGTAGATGAAGAGCGTATGGTGTTTTAGAGACATGGAGCATAAAATTTGATATTGCTTCCGCTGTGACGAAACTAATCACAAGATGATGAAGAAAAACGGTGAAAATGATAATGGTGTGTGGTTACACTTGTTATTTTAGTTGCTGTGAGATAAGAATTGGGGATATAGAAGGTACTTGAGCAAAATTCTGAATGAGATGTTATCTACTCAATATAAAATTAGTTACGGTATTAGAGCAGCGTATGTAAATTGAGGTGTTTGTAATTAATAGTACTAAAAGTAAAGGTTAATTAAGTGGAAAAGTCAAATTATTTGTATTGGTTGCGCATATATTCACATTACTTGAATATATATAATGTTGATAAAAAAGGTCAGTTAATCTTTATATTATAAGAACTAAAGGAAAAAATCAAAAAAATATTGAATATTAAAGAGTTTAATAGTAATAATAATATTTTGAACATAAATCATATTAGAATAATATCCAAATTTTTAAAATTATTTAGCAAATAAAGGTTTCTACGCTCAATATAATCCGGGATTGGATTATCGCCGCGATCGCCTAGCTTCTTTAGTTCTTCTTCTAGAGGCCAAATAACGCGTAAATCTCGAATTAAATTGTGATAACGATAGCCATATAAATCCATTCCGAGAACGCCTTTTTGCAAAGCCTCGAAAATGCAACACATTCTCAATCTATATTTCTCATCCGAGAATCGTTTTCTCTTCCCGTCTTCCATTATAAAATTTACGGGAATCGGGGTTTTCAAAGGGCATACGAGTCCTAATTGCGCGCTAGTAGTGGGACTGGGATTAGATTCAAAACAATAACCGTCCTCAATTCTGAAACGATCTATTTCTTTGGTACTGAACAATTTTTGCGTTTTGATCTGCCTATAACACGACTCGCAATCCTTTTTAAGATTTTTGCAAAATAATAAAATTTTGTCGTAAAAGTCAACAGTTT
>JABUQX010116451.1:10000-25012 GCA_015478945.1 Trachelipus rathkii | reverse complement strand
ACTATAGTTCGCTTTACGCGCTAATCTACTACATATCAGCACTTCCCTACGCACATGACATAGCCGATCACCTGCCGTCATAAATCGTTCTCTAAAGTATACACTCGACAAGATGTCACTACCCACATCTATATAACCTATCAAGACCGCCGCGATCCCTCTTCCGTTCATATCACCGGATACACACACAACTCACCCTCTCTCACATTACTCACCTAATGCATATTCCATGCCCTCCTAACAGACCGAATATAAACTGCATATTATTGCTACCTGACTTCAGCGCTTAAGCTAAGGCATCGCCTTTGCCCATCGACCATGTGCCTAAATATTCTGAAGCCTATCAGCTATCCATATCCCGCCCCCGCAACATACCTGCTCGAGAAATGAGTTTGTTACCACGACAACATCCATACTGCTTGCCCTATCGAAGCCCACGCAGCTATCCTTAAACAAAGACAAATAACCAGCCTTTGCATCTGACCGACCTGTATCTCTGTTCCATGCCAAAACAGCGCTCGCCGCTCTAGACACTCACGCGAAAACCGCCCAACAGGGCTCACCTGCCTACGCTCCATGATACTGTATAGAATATGCGACGCGCCCCGAGACTGCCCTTCACACTTACTGACAAGTATATCACAGTGAATTAAGTACATCATTTACTCGGATCACCACAATGCGACCTACTCACAAATTCTTCTTCTATAGCCGACTCCAACGCTGAACACAAACTGGGCGTACTCCGCTCGAGCCAGCGCAGTCCCAGGACGCTATTTAGGATCGAGCACCTTAACCCCGGCCGCTGATCGTACCTTCGAACATAAGACGCTAGGCGCCGTTCGAGTCGTGTGAGCCGGTCGCCCGCGTGCCCTGCTCGGTAGGACACCCGCGGACACGGGGCACAGATCTATCCCTATCCTGCCTACGAACCCTAATCCAAATCACTTAAAATACCCCGAACCGTTGCCCCTTAGACCCATCATGCCCGCACTTCTACGCGCGCGCGATAGCTCCGCAGATTATGCAACACTACGCGACACACACACCATGTCTATCCAAGTTACTTTACCTATCATCTCTCAATAACACCATAATCCCACTTGCCTCATCTCTTCCATCTCCCCCAATCCTTTGATACACACACTCTTGGGGCACATATACCCCTATCCAGTCTAGCAAGAAGATCTCCCATAAAGGCGCCAAGCTTGCCGACTAAGCATCTACAGAATGATAGAGTCTGCTACTTGACCCGCCCTCCTTCTTAGAAGCCGCTTTTCTTTAGTGGATGCAAGCCGTAAACCCCACTCTGAAGCAGCGAAGCAACACAATATAACCCTGCTAGCATTGCATCTTCCCCTTTTAACCATCGAATCGCTTTCACATATACGCCCGTCAGACCTAAGGCTTTCGATACTGCACGCTCACGGATGCATTAGACTTTATCCTCTGAGAAATACTGCCAATCAAATAAATTCAATACTGCACTATTTGTCACGCCATCGCCCCATCATCTTCTTTTTCTTACTTTTTTCCCACACTTGATCATACATCATAGCACCCATTATATGAAAGGTTTCTCAATGAACTGTACGAGCCCATATTTCTAATTTACGCAAGAGCTATACTTGCTACACTTGATCAACAGTGACGACTGTTTTTAGTTCACAGCACACACTTCGCAGCACCGAGACCTTAACACCTTCAAGGTACAGCAGCCAACCCCTAAATTTCCTGAACTCACGCCCGGAGCTCACCGACAGAGAGCGTGCCAGCGAAATTTACAATGATACCAACACAGGATACTATACGCAACCTCTGAACGTTTAATACAGGCCCACTTCTCATTCTGCTAGACGTATACTCTTGTATTCGAATCTTCGCTTAAGATTAATATTTTCGCTGCGGGCAAAGTATCACCCGCTTTTTACTGTGCAAAGACCACACCATCGTCAGATCATACCTATCAGCCCACCTCGCGCAAACAACCTTATATACCTCTCAGGCAATGTGCACATGCAGACTTTTAACTCTCCTTTCATCAGAAAGCCACTTACTTCCATCATTGGTCCTGCAACTACCCTTTCATCTTTTACTTCACCGCGGATCAGCCCCTTCACAATTACTATTCAGCTACTACCTACCCCATTATCAACTACTATGGACCCGCAAATCGACGACTTCTATGATAGCCCGACCCTAGAATGCTGCTCAGGCCCCTAATTCGTAAAAAAACCGTAAATATATTTTGCCTTAATATATGACAACAACCTTATATCTCATAACTTTAATACTTTTAATCTTCAGCATCGCACTACGTGTATACTGAGAACGAGCAAAAACTATTCTTAAACTATTATTCTCCACGCCCCCCTAATTCTTCTACCGCCTGTAGCATCGCCCATAAGTAGGTATGTGAGAATATTAAATTCCCGAAAACAGCATAGCAAGAATCACAAATTCTCCATAGCTTACGACGCCCGCCATCACACTACTATGATGTCATCTCATCACTACCAGGGTCGTGCCGCAGCGCAACGAGTTGCTTGGCCTAAATCACTGCTGCTTCCTACCATTTCAGCCGGCTCCCTCGGTATCAAATCAACCTTTTCGCTTTGCATCGCCCTGCTGCCGCGAGCACTCAAACTATCTCCTTCCCCCTGCGCCAGCAACAACCTACCATACAACAGCATTATTCACCAGAGCCAGTAGTATCAACGCATTCCCCTAAAACTATAACAAATACTCGACCCAGCGTCCTGACCCTGCACTGCATTTCACTCAGCCCCAGATGCTAAAGCAATGCACATCCTTCATGCCCACTGCCATTACCATTTACCTCAGATTTATAAATAAGAATATGGCGAGGCTCTTTCCAACCTGGCTTAATGCCCCGTATTACTGCCCCATATATGCCTTCCATACCAAACTCTGCGGAAGCAATTCCAACTTACTGAAATAACAACCATCGCCCTAATCTCATATGATCTTAAGCAATCACATGCAAGCTCATACGGGCACATATTCCGCTAAGGGCTTCCGCCCTTGCTTCCACGTAGGAGCTACTACCTTGCGCATTTATCAATGACTAATACAGTACTAATGCCACCCGTTTCATCACGTTCGCTCATAATTAAATGGATACCTCCCCTATCGCTTAAGATCACGATGCCCTTACCTAAGCATATCCTTCCAACAAAATAAGCCTAACAGGCGTTCTCTTTGTGACCTCGAAAAGATGCGTAGGATAGCAACATGAGATGGCTTTTGCTAAATCCTTCACTCCTTTGCCATTCAGGCTAATTCCCTCTTACCCTCACGCTAGGCAATGTCAGATCGATCGGTTTCAAGTCTTCTGCACCACACGTTGGAAACGTTTTAAATCCGTAAGAAGGTAATTAGCCCCCTGAGGCCCAACAGTAGTGAAAGAATTATCGCAAAACCCCCATTCCTCCATCGCTATTTTCATACGAGCCTTTTCGAGCCGAGTCCAAAGAGAGAAAAACGGCAGGCATTGTTGCAAGAAATTCCTTCACGAACAATCTGTATTTCTTAACCGAAGGCGCAGGACCTAATAGACACAGGTGTATGAAAACCAAACTGATAAGTCAGACAAATCAAGAGAGCTCCAACGTGGAAAACAAAGCCGGAAAGCACCATTCTCGCCATGAGCTTGCATGTGTCTGCAGATCAATAGAAATAGGCGATCTTATTTCAGAGGAAAGTTGGAATTCTTCCCAGAGTCTGTACGTGTTATGGAACAATATATGCCAAGTGTTTAAAAAAAAAAAAAAAAACCCCCCCCCACCCCCCCCATTAACCAGGGGCAGGAAGGAAGACCCCTCCGCCCATATTATATATATAATAAACTGCACAAGAATGCAATGCAAGAGAGTGGCAGAAGGATGTGCATGCTTTAGCATCTCGAAGGAAATGCTCAGGGTCAGGAGCTCCATATTTGTATAGTTTAGGCATCTGCGAACTCTCTCTGGTGAATAATCTTGTGTATAAGGAATGTCTTCTCCAGGTAGGAACAGAAAAGTTTGGAGTCTCCCCAGCAGGCGATCAAAACGAAAAGGTTCATGATACCGAGAGCCGCTGGAGTAGGAAGAGAAGTGATAGCCCAAGCCAACTCGTCCTCACGACCCTGTATGGATGATGACATCAGAGCTTATCGCGCCGAAAGCAGCGAGAATTGTCGATCGCATGCTGTTTTCGGCGAAAAATTCTCACAACCTTACCTATGGGCCGATGATATACAGGCCCGTAGAAGAATTAGCGGTAAAATAGTTACGAAATAGTTCCTCTTCCATCGCAGTAATACACCGTAGTGGATCTGAAGCTTTAAAAAGAATAAAGTTTGAAGATGTGGGAGTTTCTTTATACGGCCTAAATAATTTACGTTTTTTACGATTAGCCCGAGCACATTCCAGGTTCCATCAAGAAGTCGTCGATTTCGGGTCCAAGATGAAAGGGGTACTTACTGAAAGTAAGTGAAGGCTCCGCCGGTGACAGGAACAGGGTAGTTGCAGGAAAGATGGGAAAGTAATGATGAAAGGAAGAAAAGTCCGCTATGTCACATTGCCAGCCAGAATAAGGTTGTTTCGGCGGACTGGGGCTGAGGAGGTCTCACATTGGTAGTTGCGTCACTTTCACAGAAAAAAAACCGAACTTTCCCACCCAAAATTATCTAAAACAGAGATTGAACACAACGAACTTCACGCAGAAAGAAGTGCCATATCAAAACGTCAAAGTTGGAAGATCCTTTGAGCACAATTCCAAATTCGCCTGCACCCCTCTTCGCGACTCCCCATCGGGGAAATAAGGTTCCCTGACCTGAAAGGTTGTAAAAGTCTCGTTCAACGAAGTGTAGTCCCTTACACAAAACAGCCAACTTGCATAAGCTACAAGGTAAGCTCTTCGTAATAGCCAAAAATCCACGACAGCTTCCATTTGGAGCGAAACTTTCCATAAATCGCAATGAATCAAGTCAGGGCGATCCGTGACACATAGTCACTATGATTTTGATTTCGGGCAGCTATCTCAGAGGATAAATCTAATCATCCCGTGAGCGCCAACAACCCACTGACGCAATGTCACAAACCTCGGAGAAATGCGGAAAGACATCAGCAGGGTGAATATGTGCTGACATCCCTCCTTACAAGTGGTTCCTGACTCCTACAAGAAAAAGCGCTTCAAGCATACCGAGGCCAAGTCCACACTCCAACATTCATGTAACACTCTCTATCCAGCTTGCGCACTAGCCAGACTTCTAGCAGACTGGAAGGCGGATATGTCCCCCAAAAGAGCGTGTGTATCAAAAGATTGGAAATGAGAGAAGACAAAGTGAATGTGCTTATAGATATAGAGACACATTCGAAGATCAGGTGTTCGCTGTCCGTAGCTCAAATTCATCGGAGCCACGCGTCCCGAGAAGCCTACCATGGCCTCAGAGCAAACGTTCCGAATTCTAAAAGATTAGGAAGGTCGAGCAGAAGGGAAGACTCTCCCCTTCCCGGTTCCACCAGTCAGCCAACCCCACCCGCAACACACATTACCAAAACGGCGCCACGTCTATCCGAAGGACGACCGCGGCCGTCGTACAGTCTCAATCCAACTACCTCCTCTGACCCTCTCGCCTTCTTAACGGCTGAACCCCAGTTTCACACGCTGATCCTTATAGAAAAGAAGAATATCGATAGAGTCCTTGTGGCATCCGATAAGTTACATAATCCACTGAATATTGTAGAAGTCAGAGCAGTCTTAGCGCGTCGCCAACATCACATCAGACGAGCATGACCACTGCTTCCGGGTTTTCCCCGTGATTGTCAGATCGGCGAGCCCTTTTGCAGACAGAGACAGTCCCCCAGTGCAACACGGATTCCTTTTAGCTTAAGAAAGCCCTTGCCTCGATAGCAAGCCAGTAATGAATGTCTGGCTCTGGGCGAAAAACCCGATTCTCGCGACAGGTGTTCCGGGACGATAGGAGCAGGGCCAGAGCCTCAGAAAAGGACACATGGGCGAATCTGCAAACGACCTCAAACGCTGAACAGGGTAGCACCAAATCAGATATTCCCTTAGACCGCATGACATATGCAGCGGTAGCTGAAGTTGAGAGAGGTTGAGTGTGTTTCCGCGTTGATGAACACGAGGATCCGGCGACCATGGTAGAAATTGGAGCGACAAATTGTCCAGTCAAACAGAACATCAACGCCAGATCCATCATCCGGGTACGAATCTGAATGATGTGAACGCGAAAGGAAACAAGTCCTGACATAACGCACGATGCGACGATGGGTAATGGTAGAGCAACCACAGAGGCAAAGTGTCGCCGCCACATAAGAAAGAGGAAAATGACAGCCAACTCCTTTGCACGGCGGGCAGCTTCAGCACGTCCATACTTACAAGCCACACTAACTCAAGATTTCCTTCCCCAAGCGAAGAAGCAGTGGACGATGGAGTCCGGGTTAGACCCTTCAGTAAGGGCAACCATATCACAGTTGCGTGAGAGAACTTCCACTCGGGCACATATGTTGGCCTAGATCGACTAATATTTCTCTGCGGTTGACCCAAAATTATGGCACTTGAGCATCTTCCGCGAAGCGGCACATATCCGAACCGCTGAATGTGTAAACCAAAGTTTATCTTATGGTATGGAGGCCGAAAAGCCATAGAAAGATAAAACACAGCGTTCGTTCTTTGAAGGTTCTCCTCGCGGAGGCGAAACGATAAACGTCGGTGACTCGTACTCTGTATTGCTGTAAATGACGCGAGAAGTTCATGCGAAATATACTGAACAGAATCTCGTGCCCACACACCTATAGGTTCCATTTAGAATGTTTACAAACATTGTTCCAGTAATAAAAGACAGCATCTTCCCGTAACTACATCAGGAAGCTACTACGCTACATAATAACGGCTTTGAGTTCTAGAGCGCAGCACGGATCAGATAAAGCGTCCTCCATTATCGCGCGTAGCTTTTTCTCAGCTTACTGAAGTGAGCTCACACCAGCTATCCACTATACGAATGAGCTGGCTTATATAATTAAGTCATGACTTGATGAAGCAAATCGTAGCATAAAAATAAAGCGGGGTAAGCAGAAAGACTCGGATCCCCGGAAGATGGTCTGAGAAAGAGATTGTCGATGATTATTATTTTGGCGCTTAGGAAGAACCCTTGCTACGCAGGACTCCTGCGTGTATGCTGACGTAAGTCTGAGCGATTAGCAATTCCATGACGGCCAAACACACTCAGCCTGTCTAAGACGGTATTCCTGAAATACAGCGTCCTAATTTAAGACTATCTGGTTGTGGTTCGGTGGATACAAACCAATTTCTTCAACAAAGGCATCGAATTAACCCTTCATTGGTCACTGGTCGGGAAATGGCCAGGTTGGACCCACGCGATGTTGAAATCTGCCTTTCATGAAAACGTTATTCTTTTTTCATAGGAAATACTCCTTTATACATCCAAAGCAGCTAAACACCAAAATGATAAATATAACACACACATCCCGGAGCGTAAGCGCACCCACCACATGCCCAAAGCATAAACTCACCCCGTAGGGTGAGCTATGAGATTGTGGCATCCACGAAAAAAAAACCCTCGGCAATCCCACGATCACCCGAGATTGAAAAAAATATCTGGCCTTGCACCACACGTATAACCAACGTTAAGCCCAAGATTATTTCACACCAAAGTGTACAGGACACGCCTTCCCTCATTCGTTTACGCAAGTCGACTTACCACACAATAGGTGTCCGTGAGAAAGCAGAATAGAATAATGAGTTGCCGACGTAATTAGTAGAGACCATATAGGAATAAGTCTAGGATTGGCATGATGATACACAACCAGGAACAGACAGCCCAATGAGCCACCAGGATTCAGAAGGAAGAGAACGCTCCAGAAGAAAGATCAGGAAATAACAGCTAGGTGTAGTACGTATAGAAAGCGAGAGGAGAAAGGATCGAAACTGTTGACACGAACTCGCTGCGGTTTACGAGGACAGGAGAATGGAAATAAAAATAATACTAAGAAGGGAAAATAAAAATACATTAAATCACACAACGAAGAAAAAATAAAAGATAAAACTAAGGAATCGAAAATAAAACTATGTTATTGGAATCTATCACATAAAACCATAGATTTCACAAAATAAGAAAGAAAGAATTAAAAGACCAATGACAATAAATAAAAAGAACAATATTAAAGGAAATAAAAATAATAATCATAAAATATACTATATAACATAAACTTGGAAGAGTAGGACAACTCGCGAACAGAGAGGGGGGTGAAAATAACCAAAATAAAACGTAGTTTATCGGCAGATACAATCGAAAAAATGCTACGCTTCTAAAAAAATTATAAAAAATAACCACAAGAAAAATAAGAATAAAGCCAAGAACAAGAATAAAAAGAAAATTAAGTACAATGACAATAAGAAAAAAAAACAATAATAACTTTTTTTTTTTGAGTGTATGTACAGGGATCTCCACAGCATACAAGATGAATGCGGCTATACCGTGTTAGAAAACTATACGACATGAACTTCTAACGAACGAAATATGAACAGAGCTGAGATGTTAGATCTTATACAAGATGTTCATTCCAATAGGAAGGCAAAAAATGCGATCACTACGAAAATTGAGACTACTCGGATAAATGTCTGAACGAGGAAGTTTAGCGACCAGGAAAGAAGCTTTCTTCTAAGGGTCGAGATACCGCAACGCCAACCCACAAAAGCATAAACGACTGTAGATGACAACTAGGTAGTCACAAACTCGGCAGGTCGCTGGGTCAGAACCCCATCCGACATAAGAAACCCATGAGCTGAGTTTGTATGATCAAGACGCAAACGAGCCAGGAGGCGGCGACTCCTACTAGAGGAAGACCACCGGCCAAGGAAGGCTTGACATTTCGCCCAACATGACTGCCAGCCAGAGAGAAGCCCCGGACGCAAAGAAGTCAAGAGATGGAGAAATTGTAGCAGGAAATGGCCCTAGGCCACACGCAGGAGGAAGTGGCACACGACACCCCAGTGCCAAGCGCCTGTTGCCGTTCCCATCGCGCACGTCGTCACCAGAACATCTCCAAACATCGGAGGGAAACCCAACAGAACTCAATGTTGTTCTCCAGGCTAACAAGCAGCAGACTGTTAATGGCACAGACCAAAGGGTACGGATTGACCGGTCAAGCAACGACTGGAGAGCGCTCAGAGAATCAGAAAAGTAATAATAATAATAATAAGATAGTATAGAACATAAATGGAAAATAGGACAACCACGAAACAAAAGGAGAGGGTGGGGGGGGGGAAATCAACCAAACAATAACGCAAATCTTCGCAGATACAATTCGAAAAATGAATCTGGGGCCTCCCTCCCCACACATAATAATAAAATAATAATAATAAATAATAATAATAATAATAATAATAATGCTCGTGAATTTGAAATACTTAACTGGGCAATCATGTAATTACTGCATACTTTAATTAAATCTGAAAAGATATCTCCTTCCTTCCCTTATTTCTTTTGAAGACATCTGATCGTTAAACCATTCTTCAACTTCTCTACGATGGAAAAATTATATGTTTTCCAATTTCTACTCCCGTTTCGGATAACTATAAAGCTACTTAAACAGCTATTACCAGTGACTCATAATTAGAGAGATTTTCTAAATCAATTTCCCATCTATGGAAATCTATTATTATTTTTCAAAGTGCAATTTTTGTCTTTCACAGCTAATCATTTGCTTTAAAAGTTAAATGGCACACTTTTACTATTTACATGTTATTTCATATTCACTGAGCTAATTTAATCACTTTATTGGGAAAACATTTTGCGAGTTGTTAATTTATAAGTCAAAATTGGTTTCAAAAGAAGGCACATATGTTACACTGTTCAGCATACAAATTGTTTTAAACGGATGAGTAAATTGGACAAGGTCAAACCTTGAAAATAATTATATTTGTTAAAGTATACCTTGTCAATTTAGGGTTTCATTGGAGAATCGGAAAATCTGTAGTATTCCCAAAGAAAAAAAAAGATTTAATTTTTGTGAAGTGATATAGATATTTGCAAGGAACATTTATACTAAAAAAAAAAAAGAAAAAAAAACTCTTCAGGGGAGGTGTTAATTTTTGCTCCGGGCTGATCCAGCTTTTGCCCCAAACTGGAAATGGGCATAATTTTCTTAATTTTCAGCCAATTCTCACCAAATTAAAAGCAAATGGCAACTTTTTCTTACGTCTGAAACGTTGTTTTATGGTTTTTGTGTGTTTGTAGTAATTTCTTTTGTATTTTCCTCTTTTGAAACTTCAAACTTGAAATATACAAAGATGGGTCTATTACCTAGAGAATATATGAAATGAAATATTGATTATTGACCCCTAATCCCAGCAAAGGTCGAATTTCAAACGCTACTTTTTTTTGGTTTCTAAAATGAAAAATTGCAATAATTTTGATTCTTGCGATCTGGATAAAATTTCCATGGCATATGTAATCGGGAGAGATACACATTTTTTTTTTAGATCCTTTTTGTTTATGCAGTTGTTCTTGATACAAATTTTCAAAAAAAAAATCTTTTGTCATTAAAATATATCAACATTTCAGTTTTCTTAAAAAAATTTTTTTTGAAAAAGTTATAGTCGGAGAAGATACCTTTTTTTTTATTTTGAAAATATTTTTCATGAAAATTCAAAGCTACCACATATACAAAAAAATAATCTAAATAAATAAAAAAATGTGTATCTTCTCCGATTACATGTGCCCTAAAAATTTCATCCTGGTTGCATGACTGGAAAAAAAATTATCGCAATTTTTCAGTTTCAACACAAAAAAAGTTCAGCTTGAAATTCGGCCATTAATGGGATATGGGGTCAAAATTCAATATTTCATTTCCATGCATTGTCTAGGGCGGTTAAAAAAACCCCAGGAAATAACCCCCAGAACCATCTTTGTTCATTTCAAGTTTGAAATCATTTCAAAAAAAAATTTGTAATATGTGAATAAAAAAAATGATAATACAGAAGAAATTCTACACACAGAAAAAATACCAGACAACAACATTTCAGACGTCAGAAAAAGTTGCAGTTTGCTTTTAGCTTCGTCAATGTTGGCTGAAAATTAAGAAAATTATACCAATTTCCAATAGGACCAACCCGGACCAAAAATTAACACCTCCCCTTCAGTTTACATATGTCAATTTTCAAAAAGGGTTAATTAAAAACTAATAACAATTAAACAACACTCTACTCGATTTCCTTTGCTGCAAAATAAAGAAAGGCGAATAAAAAAAGAATTTTTCTAAGATACGTATTCCTTTTGCATGACTAGTTTACATGTCTAATTCTAATGTACAAAGGATTCTTTTTTTAACAACAATATTTACAACTGAAACATTCACAGCATGTTTGCTTTCATCTTTAATGGACAAAATTAAAACAATAACAAGTGAAATAAACTTTTACATCATACAAAACTAAAGAGACAGAAAGACTTCTAAGTATATTTAGAAGCTATTAATACAGTATTATTTAATAATAATAATATAATAATAATAATAATAATACCTAATAATAATAAAATAATATAATAATAATAATAATAATAACCCTATAATATAATCATATTAACCTAAATATGGGAAAATAACAAACACTGAAATAACAAATTACTTTTGCTGAGATCTAAATAAAATTTACAACGTTTTCCAAGAAATCAAATTACTCAAAACACTACAAAAAAATACATTTACCAATAAAACGATATATATATATATATATACTATAATATATACTTACTAATAGTATTATAAATACTATATTATATAGTAAATACATCAGTATAATATATAATATATATATATTATAGTCATATGCATCAAAGCTTCTACACTTCGTTATTATATAGATATCACCCAAGGCATTAGTAAAGCGAAATTCCAATCTAAATATATATTATATATATATCTAATATTTATAATAGTATAGATATATATACCTAATATATATATAATATATAATAATACTATATAATAATATATATTAATAGTATATATATATATATATATATAATATTGGAAATGAACCTCTTGCTTTCTGGAGGCTATAATTTTAATAAGCCTACTAAAAAGTATTTAACATTTTTCAAGCTATTATAGTCCGACTACTAGTTTCATATAAAGATGTATAGCAAATTAATAACTAATATAATCCAATTCTTGCCAGTAAAAATCCATACACTCACTCAAATTACAAAAAAAGCAACAAAAACACAATGCATTATGATTTTAAGAAATTTTAGTACAACAAACTTTTTAAGTCGCTCATTATATTAACAGTTTATTTACTCTTTATTTTTATATTCCATATCTTTTCTAATTTCTTAAACTATATATCAATAATATATATATAATATAATATATAATAATGTTAATAATTATATATATATATATATATATCATATTATATACCTATATATATATATATAATATAAATATTATATAATATATAATAATACTATATTAATATATATATATATAATAAGTATATATATAATCCAATATATATATATCATATATATTAATATATATACTTATAATCTAAATATTATAATATATATACGTATACTATATATATATTTTATTAATCTTAGTAAATATTATATTATATAATATATATTTATACCTATAGTATATATATATTTACATATTTACTATTTAGCATTTATGTAATTCTACTTTAAACCTTTTATAAAGATTGAAATTTTAACTTAAGTTTCAAACATTCTTTTGAAGTATGAAATGAAGAATTGAAATTCCTGTTTTTAAAATAAGCTAATAAGCCAACTATTCAAACGGATCCAAGTCCAATTCTGCTTATAAGCCGATAAATCACCAACAGACCAAGCCACCCTGACTTATAAGCCATATTGAAATGGGACCCAAACCACTTCATACGATTTAAAAGTTACAAACTCACGAAAAAGCCAACACCACAAATAAAACTTCGCATAAAGTTGAGGCCGTTAACCGCCAGATCCGCGGTTCAACTTACTAATCAACTCATAAATCTTTTGAAAAATGTTACTATGTTATTTACATTATACTATATTTGTAATTTTACATAAAATTTAATCGTATTATATATATCTGTTTTGTAATAATTCTAATACTATAATTTAAAATTTCACTATATCCTTATAAATGTTTAAAGTGAATTGATTAATGTCTACTCTTTTTATAGTAATATATATAATATTTAAGAGAATTTATAAAACAAAATATTATTTTAATAATGTTTATAAGCCAAGATAATTCTTTCAGTTGTTTTTGAAAATTAATAAAACATACTCTACGTAACTATTAATTACTTCATTCATTTTAACGAAACTATTTTACTTCATTTTTTTAAAAGTTAATTTTGATTAAAGAAAATGTATTTTATTGAGGCAAAAAAAAAAAAAAAAAAAAAAAAAAAAAAAAAAAAAATTTACAGGCAAACAATTTAAAAATTTTATAAATGCTAAATACAATAAAAGAAGCAATCAAAAACAATTTGCATGAATAAGAGAGAAAAAAGAAAAAAAAAAAAAAAAAAAAAAAAAAAAAAAAAAAAAAAAAAAAAAAAAAAAAAAAAAAAAAAAAAAAAAAAAAAAAAAAAAAAAAAAAACAATTTAAAGTATACAAGTGGAAACTTTCGATTAAACTGGACAAAATAAATAAAAGAGAACTTTACAAATTTAACAATCACTACGATAAGTAGTGATCCATAACAAAGGTCAAACAAAAACATATCTTTTGAAACAAAAGAAAATGGAAAATCACTGACAAAATATGATTGCCTAATTTTTTTTTTCCTTTACTCTTACCACCACTTAGAGGTGTTGGCCCTGTTTAAAAGTTTAAAAGTTTAAAAGTGTGGGTTATTAGACTAGTCTTTTTCTAATTTTGTGAATTATGCTTCACTTTAGGTAAGATACTATTTGAGATATTTGTATGCATTGCAATTATCTAGGGAAGCACATTTGAGATTGAAATTAGCTGCTAAATCTCTAACCATTAAGAAAAATTGTGCAAAAGCCATTTTGAGTACTTTATACTACCCCACAATTAATATTTACTCTTCAAAAAACTTAAAATGTAAAACATTTGCACATTTAATGTAATAGATTAAAGCAACCATTAAATTTGCTATCTAAAAAAAAAATAAATAAAACAAGCACAAAATAAGAGCAGAACTCAATAGTAGTATCTTATCTTATCTCAATAGTATCTTATTTCCCTATACTTCCTAAAATATGAGATTATATTAAATAAAAATTAATTTATCAGAGTCATAAGTATATGATCAATATCAGTATTGAACGGGATATTAAAAAGTGACTATGTTAAACAAATTTATTTAAAGACGTTTTATGTTAGAGTAGCCAATTTTTCTTTGACGTATTATGGAAACCACACAACAATTTTTTCCCTTAAAGTCGAATCAAAACTACTCCAATATTCGTTCTTATATTATGAAATATAATTTTATAAATTTTATTTGATGAAAACGGGTTTAGTCGGTTAAAATTTGACAGGCTTACTAAGTTAATGATACGTAACCTTTAAGAGTTTAAATTTATGGTAACAAAATTTGTATTAAATATTTTTAGTCTACAATATTCGAGTGGCGAGACTGAATCAAATACTCGTATCGTATAAGCCAAAATAGTAGATTGAAATTTATCCCCCACCCATCCTAAGATAAATAAATTTGCTGTAAAAAAAACAAATTTGGATGAATTAAAAATTTATTGTAAGCAATATAGAAACTTTTTAAAAAGTAAAACTGAAAAAAGTAAGTCATAACCATAAAATCTACTTTCAACCGTTTTCTATTTTGTATAATTTGTTAACTTGGTAAACAAATAGGAAACCGAATGAAGTAAATATTAAAGCAAAATAAACATATAGCTCGCTGCTAGAAAGAAAACACGGCAGTTTAGTTCGAAAAGTTTCAACTATAACT
>JABUQX010116451.1:0-5000 GCA_015478945.1 Trachelipus rathkii | reverse complement strand
GACAAATAAACGAATGATTTCCCTATTTACTTTACTTCTTACTGCTAAAAAAATCTTAGTTTACTTAAAAATAAAAAAATCTAAAGTACCTGGTAAAACTTTAAGTTTTTAAGGTCTTCAACCCCTCCATGAGTTCCAACCCTTCGATCACTGTCAGTGCATAACTTAACAATAGTTTCCTTGGCCTGTTCCGATATAGGTACTTCAGGGGGAAATATTAAAGTTTTTTGCCAATTCATTACTTTTCTATACGTTTCCTGAGGATTTTCACTACAAAATGGAGGGTAACCTGTAGGAAAATATCAGTAAAGTTGAACAGTATTAATGCAATGTCTGGGTCTGAAAGACTATTTACTATATTCCTTAAACCTAATTCGATTAAAAAAAAAATAAATGCAGAAAAGAATTAAAATAGATTTAATGATATTGTTTAAAAAACATACAATATAAATTATACAAATTTTCAATTAATATTTGCAATTTATACGGGATTTAACGAATACTTAAAATTTTATTATTGGACAAAAAATATATATATATGTTAGTTACTGGTTGCCCTCGCCAATTGATGATGTAATGTGGAAGTAATATAGAAACCTAGCAATATTATTCTTTCTCCTTATTTATTTAAGTGCCTATTTAATCACAAAAATCTTAAAGGAAGTAAAATACTACAAGAATCAAACGACACCAGTCCATTGCAGCCTTAGTTGCATATTATAAAAAATTTTTATTAAGTAACAAAAAAATCTTTAACTGACAAAGGAGAAAAAGAGTCATCTCCAATTGACTTTTTTGAATTCCTGTTCAGGTACCGTCACTCCATAAGAGGAAACGGCAATACTAGGGCGGCAAAATAGGGCAAACTTCAATACATTGTAAAGAGCAAAACACAACTGCACTACGGAAAATGAAAAGATTCCACAGGGTATAAGCAAGACGCTCTTGGAAAAGTATGCAAGGCAGAAAAAACATGTCAGACAATGTATCACAACCAACAAAGACAATGAATTAAAAGAATACGTGGGCAACAGAAAATACAAACCACGTGACTTAAAATTCGGTCTCTTAGAACAGAGAGAATTTTAGAAACTGTGTTGAAAATATTTCAAATTGTGAACATCTAAAACAATGACATACATCATATATTAAAATAAACAAAAACAAAAAAAATTAGATGCTACCAAATCAAAATAAACAAAAATAGATGCTACTATTACTACTCATGACTAAGGAGCATGGCTAAATTCTGTCTGGAATGAACATAAAAAGTATTTTTAAGTGAAGAAAAACATTGTTTGGATGAGTTCAAGTGATTTTTTCTTATATAATTTCCATGATTTAAGAAAATTAGCAAGAATTTGGTGCAAAGATACATATATACGGCTGGCATGATAACGTGGGAGGTCATCTCTTTAAAGGCCTCGCACATTTTAAGTTGAGTGGAAGGCAATTCTTGGGAACAAGAAACAGAAGTCAAATGTTAACTGCAAGTACTATAAAAGGATTGCAATAAATATTTCCGCATAAGATCAGTTATATAATGTAAGCAAGACTCGTAACCTGTTAGTTTTAAATCGAAAATGCCTTAAGTTTATAATGCCTCAGTTTTTCCATAACTTAAGCATAACTGAAATCTTATGGGTTCGGCTTTCAAGTTTACTAATGAATGGAAATTTACCAAACTCATATATTCCCTAATGTTACTACAATGTCTGGAATGAAGCATTGCAAGATTTACTAGATACATTTTACAAATTGCTCCCAAGCAGGAAAAACAAAATCAATGGGGAGGGAGGTAACTTTCTCGAAGCATTTCAGTGCCCAAGGATTCGCTCCTCTTGTGCTCATATCCACATTCTTCTCACATTAGAGTAGACTTTCCTTTATCACACACCATAAAACAATATTCTCAATAAAAAAAATAAATAAATAAATGGAAATTACACAATTAGCCTCGTAGAAGCATACAGAATCCGTTTCCAAACATAGCCCCTCATTCAACCCTTTCCTTCTCCCCACTTGGGAGTTTACGATCACCGGTGGATTTTTATTTTTTATTTTTCACAGGATAACACCCACCATTCACTGGCTGAGCTCTTTTCAAGGAGTGGGCAGAATAATGTTAATTAGTAATAAATAGGTATCACAAAATTTCTTCCCGGCAAGAATATCATTGGAAAGCTGGTCGAGAAGCAAAGTCTAGATGAAAAAGAGGGAGCAGATTTGAAATGAGTAGAATGGATTGTTAAGCTATCGAAATAAGAATGGTTGAACAGAGTTAGAAGTGCAGCTGAGAAGTAAGAATAAAGTAGGAGATAGGACAGAACCTTGAGGAGAATCACAATTGACAGGAAATGGGGAAGAGGTCGCTCCATCAAGAAGTGCTGATATGAAACGATCTGAAAGAAAGTTAGATATGAGTAAGCAAAGAGAGGAGGAAACCCATAGGAAGGGAGCTTGGAGAGTATTTTTCTATTGACATCGAAAAAATTATTCCTAATTTCCAATTCATTTCAGATATAGATTCGAATCTCTATATACACGAGAGGGGCTCCAGATTTTAACATTTATTATAATTGAAACATGATAATGGATTTGTCAATAGAATACCCAAACACATCTCGCAGACAAAACTGAAATCTTAATAAAAAATAGTTTTAAGAATAATAAGATAAAAAAATAATAAGAAAAATATTTGTTCTTACCAATAAGCATTTCATACATTATAACTCCTAAGCTCCACCAATCACAAGCTTGTCCATATCCAGTTTGCATAAAAACTTCTGGAGCAATATAATCGGGGGTGCCAACTGTAGAGTAGGCCAAGGCACGACGATTCTTCTTCCAGCTTTCCGCTCTTCTTTTTGAATCCATAGGATTCGTAGCTGAAAAACCAGTTATTTCATACCGATAAAATACATCCTTGGCATCAGCGTTAGTATAAATTTCATTTGTATAAAAATATGGAGATATTCATATACGCTATTTATTCAGAGAAATAAATGGGGAAAGTGTATATATATATATATATATATTATATATATATATATATATATATATTAATATATATATATATATATATATATATAATATATATATAATATTAATATAGTGTATGTTATATATATATATGATTATATAATATATATATATATATATATATATATATATATATATGATAAATTCTTTTAAATCCTTTCTTCTCCTTTTCAGCAAAAAATTGAGATAAGAATTGTGATTTTTTAACAAGTATTTGAGTTTAAATTTTTAAGAAGAATTATATTAAAAATAAAAGTTTTATTTTTATAAATAATTAAAAAAGTAAAAGTAAATGCAAAAGAGTAAGAAAATAACAAATATAAAAAGATTAAAACGAGATTAAATAGATGAAGATATATATTGAAAAATATAAATAAAGAATTAAGAAAAGAACAGTGTGAGAAATACAATTAAAATTTCTATTGAATCAAAAATGTAAATTAAAAACTTCAACAAGTTAGAAATTAGAATGTTAAGGATAACTAATTATTATGTAATCATTTTACATAATCAATTACCTAATATGACTAAAACAAAGTTATTAAGAAGAAGAAACTGGGGAAGTGATGACAAAGAATAAGAATTAATGGAAGTAACTGAGTTATAGACCAAACAGTATAGCGATAGTGACTTTAAAAGTAAGTAACAATGAAAAAAGAAAAAGAATTTAGAATAGCCCAAGTTGGAATGAGTCTATTTCTTAGACCTGTAAAAAACTTTTAAGAGAATAAAACGGAAGATAGGAAAAAACTATAATAGTCACAAAAATAGGAGTTTAGCAGTGAGAACCACTAGAAGAATTACTGTCCTTAAATGAAAAAGAAATGATGGACAGAAAAATGGAGTAGAATAATAATTAAAATACATTAAAGAAAGATAATAGTAGAAAATAAAGAAGCAGGAAATTATCTTAAAAGTAACGAACATATTGAAGTATGCCAACAAGAAAGGAGAAGTCTTTTCCATAGAAATATGTAGCAAGGTATGACTAAAGCAAAAAGAGATTGGTGAAAAATGGATGATTTAAAATGTGTTTTTAATCATTGACATTGATTGTAACTCTAATATGAAGGACATGTTAAAGAAAGTTAATTTATAAAAGGACATATATTAAGAGACAAATATTTTTCCATATACTACTGAAAAGAATTCAATTATAAAGGTTGCAGTTTAAAAGAAAATATAAAATGTATAAAAAAGAATCACAAAAAAGAAAATTTGGTATAATAATAATAAATTTTGTAACATATCTGTAAATACAATAATCATAACACTGATGAATGTTACTGGAGGGAGAAGGAACATTTAATTTTAATAAATGATGGTATTTGTAAACGCTAATAATCATTAAAACAGGGATGAGTAGGAGACTTAGATTAATTGTGTTGGAAAACTTAAAAAGAAACACAATGAAATGTAAAGAAAATGAACAAATAGAAGAAAAAATAAAACTATATTTTTCATAGAAAAAAATGAAAAACATACTTGGAAAAATGAAGAAATTATTGATAAGAAAAAGAAGATAGAATAAATGGACCAGAACAAATTTGATTAGTAAAAAAAAAATAAATATAATATTTTCAACATATGAAGAATATACCGACTCTCAAGAAATTAAATATCAAGAAGATGTACTGCTTACTAGAACATCAGAAACATAGAGACAGTAATTGGAGAATAGGATTAACAAAATTGATTTAATGGATTAACTGATGAGGAATTACAATACATAAAAGACACACAAAAGGTTATAAAGTACCTCCTTATTTTGGAAAACAGGAAGGAGTAAAATTATTAAAAAATATCTACTTTATAAAATGAACAGGAAAGGATGTTTTGATGTAAAAATCAATGTAGATAAGGGTAAGGTTATCTTTATTACTTGGTAAAACAGCTATGAAAAGAATGAAATTAAAAATTAATATTGAAAAGAACTGTTGATATTTGTGATTTGAATA
>JABUQX010116449.1:22500-32500 GCA_015478945.1 Trachelipus rathkii | reverse complement strand
TTTTAGCAACCGATGTGATATGAGTCTGAAGGACAATTCACTATAATGTTTGTCCAAGAATGTCTATATGTTTACAGGAGACATTTTCAGACGTCAAAGGGGATAGCGAAACTTGGAGGTGGTTTTAAGAGGGATATATAAGAAGTTGAGTTTTCAAGAATGAATTCACAGTGCGTTACCCCACGAGAAATTTCCGACTAGATCGGCAAAGAATGAATCGAAAGCTTTTAGACGGAGGCAACTCCTAGATACAAACCAGGAGCACAGTTGAAAATGAGTGAAGAAATGGAGATTTAAGTATCAGCATAGGCAGTGAACAGATTAGAAAGCTGCAGCTAGAAGATCGTTTGAATGAAAAGTAGGAATAAAGTGCGAGATAAAAACAGAACCTGGAAACACCCCAATTAATAAGAAAGGAGGAAGAGGTTCCTCCATCAACAAGAGCTGAAATGAAACGATCTGAAAAGAAAACTAGACAGAGTAAGCAAGCGAATGAGCAAATCCCAAGTGAAGATAGCTTTAGAGAGTAGCGATACAGCCGAACCTGTCCAAAAAGTTAGATATGTCAAGCGCTACCACACAAAGACTTCCCATGGTCCTTAAGGCCAGAAGACCATAGCTCAGTGAGATAGAAGAATGTCACCAGTCATCTTGAAAGTCGAAAGCCATACTGCACGATCTGAAAAGAAGGAAATAAGATCTATATGATCGACGAAAGGAGAGTTAAGTAAGAGTTTTCAAAAGATCTTAGACAATATTTTGCTATTTCATCCCAAAACACTTCATAAAGCTCTATTTTTGATCATTCATCACTACTTTGATGCCTAGATAGCATTCATATTTTAAACAGATTTCTTAGGCTTGGATGTTGAAGGTTGCTTTATTTCGCAGTCTTAAAAGATAACTTTTTAAAAAGATAACTTTCCTGACAACGCAGTTGCGGTTGCGGAAGACCAGTAAAACAAAACCCGGTGCGTTGCGTTGCAGTATGCGGTTGTCAAAAAATAGTGCGAATTGCTTCCCATCTTGCGGTTACGTTATTCGATCCCATCACTAATAATATATATATATATATATATATAATATATATATAATATAATATATATATATATATATATATAGTATATATATAGTATATATATATATATAATTATATAATAATATATATATATTATATATAGATATATATATATTATACGTATATATAATATATATAAAGTAGTATAGGAGGGAAACTGACGGAAACTAACGGAACCAGATTTGTCGCTAAATCTGGCACCCTAACCGTTAATTTATGCTCATTTTAGTACTTTTTTAACTAATTTTTACCATTCTTTAGGAATTTTGTACCTACACCATTTTTTTTTTTACTTTTTTTTTAACTTTTTCAGATTTGACGCTAAATCTGGCAACCTAATCCGTTAAATTTACCTTTTTTAGCATTTTTGACACTTTTTAGAACATTTTTAGCTACTTTTTTAACGTTTTGTCCATATTCCAGGTCAAGATCCCCAACTCGGGATTTGGGGATTTTTTCCATTGTCAGCCCTGCACGTCGAAGGCAAAGACTTGAAAACTATTTGGAAGGTTTTGGAAAATCCGAGTCCATGTAGACAGCCTGACTTGGAAATTTCCATTCATTTCATCAGATTTGACGTTTGATAACGTCAAACTAGGGTTTTAGTCGTGAGACCGAAATTTAAAATCTGGAAGACCGTTTTCAAGTTTAGCCTCCCAAAAGGGGCGGCCCCTAAAGGGCCTTTTGGTTACCTAGAGTTTTAAAAATGATTGGTGAGGTCATTTTTGTATTCCAATCGATTATCGTGATGATAACCCCTAAATCCGATGTTTAAAATCGTCTTTCTACGGCTCTGGTTGGCGCATTTACAATGAAAAATATAATCGAAAGAAAAAATTACAATAATTAACATTCGATTAATCGTTGTAGTATTAGGGCCACTTCCGCAGTGCCACCATTCTCGATATGAAGGACTAGAGATATCGCTTTCAAACTTGGTATATAATCTATGTATGTGATAAACTGATCCCACGCGAGTTTTGGTGACCGTAGGTCACCCCTAAGGGGGTGTTGCCCCCTTAGCGCCAAGGTCAAATTAGCCCTGAAAACCATGTTAGGCTTAAAAAAAAAACCGTAGGGGAATTGGGCTAAAATTTGGATGTGAGCTATACGATGACGTAATCTGTCGAGACGAGATTACGTCCCTCTGCGTCCCCCCGTAAAAATTAAAATGATCGTAGAAGACTAAATTAGATAGCAGGGTAGAGGATCAAGTCTGAGACGGAGTCGACGTTGGATTCATGATCGGAGTCAGCGGACCCCCCGGAGGGGTCCCTAGTTGAAAAAGAAGAAGAAGAAATGCATGAATGCAAAAACAGAGGAAGAAAGAAGAAGAAGAAGAAAGAAAGAGAAAGAAGAGAAAGGAGAAGAAGAAAGAATGTGCTCTATTTTGGAGTTTAGATAGTTGAAGAATTGGCTCCCACGGTGCTGGAGCCACCTCGTGCAGTAATAAACATTCGTATAACAACATGTTTGTGGTCCTTATAAGGGTATCGAGGTCGTAGAGTTAGAAATATAGGGTTATAAGCCCGTGTTAGCGTTTCTAGGAAACCCCCATTAGGGGCGGTCTCGACCTGAAAAAAAGCACAGAGTGCAAAACAGAGGTCGAAGAAGAAGAAGAAGGATGAAAGATGAATAAAGAAAGGAAAGAATGGAGAAGATCTGACTCAGAGAGTAGGAGTTGACAGCGTCACGTGCTGGCTCCGTGCGTGGCGAGTTAATTAAATATTTGTGATAATGATACAATATGTTCTTAATAGTTTTCGATCGTTAATTTCGAAATAACGGTTCAGAACCATCAAAAATAAATAAAAATAAATAAATAAATAAAATATAATAAAAATAAAATTATTATTCTTTTTGTTATAACTTACAAATTACGTTTTTACATAACCCTAAAGGCAGTAAATCACTAAATGCAAACCACTAATCCAACATCCCTCCTACCATCCTCTGTGATCTATGATCTATTGATTAAGGTCAAAATTTTTACTAAAATTGTAACGATTTTACATACCCTAAGCAGTAAATCACTAAATCAAACCCAACTATCCAAACCTCCCCCTGACCATCTTATGTTGATCTACTGATTCTATGATTAAGTCATTATTTTGCTAAATTGTAACGTTTTACATACCCTGAAGCAGTTAAATCACTAAATCAAAACACTATCAAAACCTCCCTCTGCCATCTGTGATACTATTGATCTTATTATCTATGAATTTCAATCACATTCGAAGTATCATTTTGAATAAACTATAACATAAAATCAACTTCTTTATACAAACATCAATCAATATATGTGACGAACTAAAGTTTTACATTAATAAGTTTACTTAGTATCACTCTGAAACTATGATATAACCCACAACGACAAACATAACAACACCATACGTACACGAATAAACTGTTAACATTAACAAAGTTCCACACTTAACAACAGTAAAGTAACTAACATAGCATACAAAACACGTAACTTATTTCACACTTTTGTCAAGCATATCTCTAAAAAATAACGATGCTAATTTACACTAACATGTAATATTTAACTAAAATTGATCACAACATTGTCCAATTATCATACTGACAACGAATATACTCTAACATAATAAGTTTTCCAATCAATAAAGCTAACATATCGTTACATGAACTAAGAAAATAATGTACAAAGACAAACCTATCACACCTTAAACACGAATAAACCTGTTAACATTAACAAAGTTCCACACTTAACACCAGTAAAGCAACTAACATGGTATGCAAAACGTAACCTAATCTTACTTTTTCAAGCATATCTCTAACATATTATCGTTAACCTTACACTGACACAGTAACATCACATTAATAAAGCATACTTAACATCATCTAAACTATGAATATAACCCCCAACGACGAACCTAACACAACTTAAACAGGAATAAACGGTCAACGTTAACAAAGTTCCACACTTAACAAAACAGTAAAGTAACGAACAATAACATCCAAAAACGTTAAAAACTTATTCACACCTTGTAAAGCATGTCTCTAACATAACAAAGTTAATTTATATAACATTGGTAATATTTAACAAAAATTTTACCATAAACCTTGTGTAATTATTCATGCAGACCATCGAAAAGTATGCGTAACGTAACAAATCTTTCACATTAATAAAGCCAACATACCATTACCTGAACTAAGGAAATAATATACAACGACAAACCTGACACATCTTAAGCAAGAATAAAACTGCTAACATTAACAATGATCCAAACTTATCATCAGTAAAAGTAACTAACAAAGCCTCACAAAAACTCATAATCCATTCAACACTTATTCAACCACCTATACACAGCATGGACACAATGTTCAAATTACGATTTGTTTAACACAGTAATATTTAACAAAAAATTTAGCATAACCCTACCTAACCAGCATAATACCTAATGGTAAAGACAACAAAGTAAAGTTTTTACTCTATGTAAAGCTAAACATAACATAACATACTTAACACATAACAACCAGACGAATAAAAACAGATATCATTAACAACTTGTCAATTAAAGCAACATACGAGATATTTTACTTAACATAGTTAATATTTACCAAAAATTTATCAAAACTTACCTAACCATAATAATACCTAACGAGTAAAGACGAACAAAAGTAAAGTTTTTAGGCTTATCTCTTTTTAGACACCGCCCTTTCAGAAAATACCAACTCTAAACATGAAAAATGATTTATGCTTTAACATTTGCTTAAAGTGATGCAATACTTATAATATTTGACCCTCTGGCAGGAATACAAAGCAATGTTAAACAGTCGCCATTCGTTACATTAAATATAAATGACACATCGTTTGGGAAATAACGAAACTCTCGTGAAGATACAACAACAAGACGTAGAGAGCGAGAATGTCTTCGTACAGCCACTGCGAAAACTATTCCTACTGAAAGGAAAATAGTGTATAACAACAAACGTTATAGTAATGAATTGCTTCTTTCAACCATCAGAAAGAAAAGTAAAACAAGAATAACAAACGTAGAATGAACCACATCAGTTCAAAAGGCGTATATATTCTCCGTTAGACAAAAACAGACAAAACACAACCAACACAACAACAACAAAACAATAACATAGTACAAAAATAAGTTCTTTATATACCAAACATCGAATATATGCTAACATAGTAACAAGTTTTCACATAATAAAGGCTAACATAGCATCATATAACTAAGAATGTATAATGTACAATTGCACACAAAAACCTAACAACACCTTACTTGCATTATTATCTACGTGATATTATATTATATACTATCTTATAATATATATAACATAATAACCTAGCACAGCTGTACAGATAAACTGTGTTATATAGACTTAATTTCACACTACTATTTTTTCATCAGCATAATCACATTAAATTTACTACATTAATTCAAGTTAATGTAACTATATACATATCTATATAGATTTATATCGATGTATTCGCATTATTCGAGTGATATGTATCATTCTTATATTAAATATTAACATTTAGTGCAATTCTAACAATAATGTATGTTCTTTATATACATATACTCAATTGATTATATTATTATAATTATACTATTATACAATGATTTATATTATCATATATTATAATTAAATAGCATTAACATTAGCATCAATTAATAACTATAATATATGTAAAATAATATTTAGTACTAACGACGAATACTATAACTCAACAACTTAATGGAATTATATAATTAATTATTTCACAATAATAATTAATTATTATTGTTATTAAAAAAAATTATAACATATCGAAATAAAACTTTAACTATATAACAATATATAATCTCATACTTTAGATATACACTGTAAATGTTATAACTAAAATTTGCATACAAAAACGTAACCTATATTTATTCATATTACTTATTATTTCCAAAGTGAGTTCTATTATCTTCGAAGATAATTTCTATAATGTATTAATATTATTATTACAATTTGAATTATGATATTAGTAATAGTGTGATGGTTTAACTAAATGAATTTTTATCAATTTACCTATGTGAGTGTGATGGATTGTTATATTAATTATACTCTATTACTATGTTTGATACCACTATATCTGTGATTATTATTAACATTAACATTTTGTAAATACATAATTATATATATCGATTATTTTAATCACTATTATACTTATTATTTCACTCATCTCTATAATATATATATATAAAGTTTATTTTTTTTATTTTAATTCATATTATTATAAATTATTATTACTCATCGATAATTAATATATTCATAATGATATAACACACATATCGATTTATTTGATTATTAATATATTAATCTATAATTATACTATTAATCTCATGATACTAATATGTGTAACTTTACACAAATTTATATTTCAAATGTATCAATCTACCTAATCTTCTCAAATCAACCCTATACCACAGATAACAATAATAAGAAATATCTAACTAACTAAAACCTATGAGTAAAACAAAAATTCTCTTATCTTTATACTATAGTGAAAACCAATAAAAACAAAACACCGACAAATAAACACAAAACACACCTGTATAAAAAAAATCAGTCACTAAATAAACACTAGTAACACACAAATTGCTATAATAAAAGTGATAAATATAACAATATCTGTTAACTATTAAGATAGTATAGGAATTCGATAAAGTGTGAGTAGAAAATACATTTGCACACATAGAAAAAAGGTGGCCGTATAATGCTAACGTAACACAAGTCTTGTCACAAAGATCAACTCTAATATGTTAACAAAAAATTCATCATAACCTCGGCTAAATATCATATAGCCCAGCGATATAATGCAACATAACAAAATCTTTACCCATAGTATTCGCAGAGCAAGTATTCACAAAAATCAACAATAAAGATATATACTCTAAATATCATTAAAAGTGCAAAATAAAGTTACTAAATATCACACATAGAAAATTAAGACTCATTGTTGGTGCCTTTAGCAAGATGGATTTCTATTTATAAGAAGACGGACTGAAATTAAATACAAGTAAAGAAGTAAATCTATATCCTACACCTCATAACACCAGACACTATTCACCAAACATAAACCACACACCATCTCAACTCAGTGCTCATGATAATATAATAAACATAATTACTTCAATTATCAATATTTCAGAGTATAATATTTGGTAATTAAAACATATACATAAAAAATATTATCATTTTATATATATACTGACCTACGAAATATAAATATATGTGCTTAACCAACATAAAGCTTAGCATCAAAAAGCTAACATAGCATATAACTAGCAACAAGAATATAATAATGAGTATCATAATGCAAAACTACTAACCTACTCCTTATATTGAAATTAATCAGCTAACTATATCACCTTGAGAAAATATATCACCACTTATTACAAAGTAAATAGCACTTAAAACATAGTCATATAACAATATCATCTAAATATAATTGATTCGCATCACTTTATCACGCGACATATCAGACAGTAAAGTCTAGTATATTATATATTCTATAACTAAATAAATCTCCTTAACAAAATTATTAGACAAATCTATCAAAGATATACCAACATCTTGAACTAAGTATAATTTAGACATCATATCATTCATCAACATGAGTGTCACTCGTTCGAGAGTATATATATTAACAATTACATTATAACCTATGAATAATCAGTATAGATTTATATATATAGCAAAAATATCTATAAGGCCAATACATAATCAATTACTCACAACTAAAACTTAAACTAGGCCTCACGTTTCATAACACTAATCATATTCAGCACAGGTTATAACCTAACAGTAATATCTTACAAAAAACTCATCATTTCTCTAACACAAATTCAAGTGTTATGTCCACATTTCATAGTAATATTTAAAACATAACGTATAACTTAACTTACGGAATAAACAGTTTCATAAACAAGAGTGTAATTTCTTAAAGCAACCACATTACTATTCGAGAGAAAAACCCAGGGGATGCCCCCTGAAAGTGATTGAATCCTGCGCAGGGGCATCACCCCGAAGGGTGTAGCGGGCATTTGGCTCAGCCGAAGGCTGAGGCCTTACCCTTCCTTCGGAGGGGTAAAGCCCGCTTACATCCCCTTATAATTATTTTGTTAAATATTACCATGTAATGTAAATTTAACATTGTTATGTTAGAAACATCTTGATCATGTAGTTAAATAAGTACGTTTTGGATGTTTATTGTTAGATACTTTACTTGTTTAAGTGTGAAACTTTGTTTAACGTTGACCGTTTATTCCTGTTTAAGATGTGTTAGGTTCGTTCGTTGGGGTTAGTAATCATAGTTTAGAATGATGTTAAGTATGTTTTATTAATTGATGTTACTGTTCAGTTAAGTTTAACAGATAATATGTTTAGAGATATGCTTGAAAAAGTAAGAATAAGTTACGTTTGATGCAGTGAGTACTTTAGTGATGTTAAGATGACATTTGTTTAATGTTAACAGTATTATTCAGTTTAGTGTGAATAAGTTTTGTCTTTGTACATTTATTTTCTTAAGTTCATGTAACGATATTGTAGCTTTATGATGTGGAAACCTTATATTATGTTAGAAGATATTTATTTCACGTTGATCAGTATGATAATTAGCCATTGTTTTCCAAAATTTTAGTTTTAAATTTTACCATTTTAGTGTAAATTAAAATCGTTATGTTAGAGATATGCCTTGACAAATGTATGAATAGGTTACGTTTTTGCATGAAATGTTAGTTACTTTACTGGTGATGTTAAGTGTGACTTTGTAATGTTAAACAGTTAATATTCTATGTTTATAAGATGTTTTATGTTTGTTTATACGTGTGTAAATCAATATTCATAGAATACTAAGCTAACTTTATTAATGTGAAAAACTTTGCTACGTCAACATATATGATTTATTTTTGTATAAATGAAACTTAAGATTGTATGTTATTTTTATTCAAATGATTACTCCATATGCACTGAGTCATGGTGTGAACATTTAAGATATCATAATTAACCCATATAAGACAACAACATATGTTGTTTTTCGTATATTTTAATAATCTGAGCACCGCAGTGGTCTCAGCACCGGTATGTCAGGAGCCAACCTGAATCCTTCTCCATCCTCCTCATTCTCATTCTTCTTCCTCTCTCCTTTCCTCTCTTCTTCCTTCTTCTTCTTCTTCTTCTCTTCTTCCTCTGTTTTTCATTCTATGCAATTCTTCTTCTTCTTTTTCAACTAGGGACCCCCCTCCGGGGTGATGTCCCTGACATCCGATTGAAATCCAAACTCGACTCCCGTCTCAGACTCTTACTCCTCTTACCTGTATCTAAATTCAGTCTTCTACGATCATTCTAATTCTTTACGGAGGAAGCGTCTCCACCCTTACGGACGCAGTGAGAGGACGAATCTCGTCTCCGACGAGATTACGTCATCTATATATAGCCTATATTCCAAAAATTTTAGCCATCATATCGTAAAGAGCCTAACAGGCTTTCAGGATGAGATTGACCTTGCGCTTAAAAAGTGCGGCAGCAACCCCTTAGCAGAGTCACCTAAGTTCACAAAAATTCGTGTGAATGCATGAAATGTAGCTTTAGTACATAAGTAAATACCAAGTTTTGAAAAGCGCTATACTCTCTATTCATTCATATCGAAAAAAGTGGGTTCGGAAGGAAGTGTCCTATTACTACAACGATTAATCGAAATGTTAATTATTGTAATTATTTCTTTCGATTATATTTTTCATTGTAAAATGCCACCAGAGCACGTAGAAGACGATTTAAACATCGATTTAGGTAATCTATCAACAATAAATCACGAGGAATCATCAAAATGATACTACCAGATTCATTTAAAACCTATTCTAAGGAACCAAAAGGCCTCCCTATTGGGGCTCCGCCCCCCTTTTGGAGCTAAAC
>JABUQX010116449.1:0-17500 GCA_015478945.1 Trachelipus rathkii | reverse complement strand
TTAATAAAATGGGTGAAAGTTAATATAACAAGTCCCTACAATCAAACACAATTTTCCGGTTCTTTTCAATGAGCCGGAGCTCAAAATGCGACCTCTTTTCTTGTATCTTAAGGCCTTACTGCCTTCCTTCCCTCGAAATGCCAGACATTTCGCGGGCAGTATTGCAGTGACTCACTCTCACAAAAAAGGGTGCCATACAAAAAGGTTGTTAAATATTTTTCATATATAATAAAATTAATAGTAAAATTTGACATACAGAGCTACTATGAGAGGTGTACATAATTATTGTGAGGCAAGGAGAAATCCTGCCGTCACAAGGTTTTTTTTTTTTTTTTTTTTGTAATAATTTGACATTATTATTACGAAACACAAATTCTATTCTTACAATATATTGTTACAAAATACATAAAAGACCTTCTTAATCCCCACCTCGGGGGTTTTGACTATTTCAACTCTTCTATTACAACCCTTCCTGTGACATTTTGTAAGGAACATGCGGGAATTTATTACTACTATTAGTGTTTGGCAGCATCGTTTCGTCTATAGTATTAGATAGAGGAAGAAGACGATTTTTTTTTTTTTTTTTTTTTTTTTTTTTGGAAGGATAAAGTATCAATTCAACTACTGTCTAATTCTAAGAATTGCATGCAGAACTAAGAAGCTCCCCCTTTTCCTCTCTTTTTTTTTTGTTTCTTTATTATTATTATCTGTATATATATATATATTTTTTTTTATTTAATCTTATTTTTCTCTTGGGTTTCAGCGTCCCTATCGGTTATGTTATGAAAGATTCTTACATTTCTTAAATTTTCTACTGCCTCTTTCCCTTGCTTTAAAATGTAAACGTTATTCTTTTTTATCCGTAGCACCCTAAAAGGTCCCGAGTATCTCTCTGACAGTTTCCCTACATTATACTGTTGATTTCTTATTAACACTGCCTTTGCCTTGTGGAGATCTTTCGGAACAAATATATTTTTATTTTTATATATAACCTGTGGGGCCAGAGGCCTACGCATTAAGGCCACTAATTTTCTCAAATAGGCACTTTGACTGACCGTGGCACTGAGTGCCTCCTTCTGCAACAAGCTTCCTGGCACTGATAGATTTTGGCCGAACATAAGCACACTGGGGGTGACCCCTTGGTCATTTAGAGGGCTAATTCTCAAACAGTACAATGCCCAGGGCAAAATTTCAGGCCATTTTAACCCTTCATTTTCCCCATCATTAATCATACACCTTAGTGTCACTATGAGGGCTTGGTTCAATTTTTCTGCCAGTCCGTTCGAACGAGGGGAATTAGGCGTCGTGATAATATTATCTATGTTGAGTAGGTTACACACGTCATTAAATATTTTGGCAGTGAACTGGCTTCCCCGGTCCGAGATGAGCCTTTTTATAGAGCCACAGAACGGAAAAATTTCGCCCACTAACACATTCAACACCGAGTCGACCGTCGCCTGCCTAAGAGGGTAGGCGAAGGGATACTTACTAAATCTGTCGATAAAAACAAGCAGATAATTGAATCCCATACTGTAGGGTAACTTACACAAATCCACATGGAGGGTGTCAAACTTTTCCGTGACTTCCTTAAAGCCGAATTCTGGAGATATCCTTCTAACGCTCTTATTTTTCTGACAGACATCACAACTCTGTATAAATTTCTTTACTCTACTATGCATGAATCTGAAGGCAAAATCCGCTTTCAGAATAGTCAAGGTCCGTTTAATTCCCAAGTGATTTGTATTATGTATTTTTCCTATGACATCATCCACCAGATTTTCCGGTACCAATATTCTAGCTGTGCCTGTGGAGATGTCAACCGCCAAGGACAGCTCCTCGCCCCGATGGATGAACTCCTTGTAACAGGCCTTCAACCCACTAGTTTTCAGCCCCTTTATTAGGTCTCTTATATAACCATCAGTCTCCTGTTCTATAGCTATCTCTTTGAAATCTACCCCATCCTGAATTTTCTTCATCATTCCATTTAACCCTTTTTTACTGTAAGTTATAGCATTTATTACAAAATCATCAAAGTCATTATCATCACCAGCTTCGCTACTACTATCATTGTTACCATTATTATTACTACTACTACTACTACTACTACTACTACTACTACTACTACTACTACTACTACTACTACTACTACTACTACTACTACTACTACTACTACTACCACCATTGCTTTCATTATTATTTTTATTATTATTATTATTATTATTATTATTATTATTATTATTATTATTATTAGCGATAATTATTAGTATTATTATTATTTTGTGTGTGTGTATTATTATTATTATTATTATTATTATTATTATTATTATTATTTTCATTATTATTATTATTATTATTATTATTATTATTATTATTATTATTATTATTATTATTATTATTATTATTATTATTATTATTATTATTATAATACTCCAGTAAGTCTTTTTCTTTTAACGTGCGATTTAAAGGGCTCAACCCTTCCACTACGGAATTCAGAGAATTCCATCCACTAAACTCCTCCTCCAGTTGTAACTCCGTCTCCATGGTATTTTGTTTTGGCCACGCCCACTCCCCATTTTCTATACAAGCCAGTTGCAATTGCAACTCCCCAGCCTCTATGATTTTATCTCTTTCGTTAGCCAATTCTGTTAAAATTATCGCCAATTTATTTTTAGCCTTCGAGACCAATTTAAACTCAACGTCAAAATTTGAAATGGCATTCAATAAATTTACCTCTCGAATATTATGAATTTTTTCGGCACTCTTTTTCATATAAGCTGTGATTAACCCACTGTTGCTAGTACAGACAGTGATTCTCTTATTGGCAATTAAGTAAGCATATTTTTGTAAGCTGTTATTGACGCATAATAATTCCTTAACTAATTGTGGTAGTGCCACTTCCACCTCAGAAAATATAGTACTGTAAAGCGCGAAAATCCTTGTCTGATTATTTTCTTCTCCCATAAGTGCGCTGGCTATAGTAAGCTCGCTAACCTTCGAGTATAATAGTAACTCAGTTTGTTCATCAGGGAACGACAACAGGGTGGCGCTCACCATCGCTGCTTTAGCTTCTTGAAATGCCCGGTCTGCTTCCACTCCCCAAGAAATCCTTTTATTGGAGGCGGGTTTTCCTTTCAACATTTTCGTTAGGGGTTGCAACAATTGGGCCGCTCCGACTATGTTCATTCGGCAGAAGTTATATAGACCGAGAAAGGCCCTAAGCTGTTTGATAGTTGTTGGTTTTGCAACATTCACCACTGCATTGATCTTCTCTTTGCTAGGCCTAACGCCCTTCTCGCTAATGTTGAAACCTAAGAAATCTGTTTCTCCGACCGCAAGTACACATTTTTTTGGATTCATATAAATTTTCATATATCTTAATCTCTCTAAAACTTTCTCCAACATTGCAACATGTTCTTCAAGAGTCGAACTGGCAATTAAAATGTCATCTAAATAAACAAAAACATTCTTTAAATCCCCAAGCAAGATTGACATGAAGCGCTGGAAGGCACTAGAAGAACACTTATGTCCTTGTATTAAATAGTTAAAGCTGTAGTTACCAAAAGGACAAGTAATAGTGAAATATTTCTTTGTTTCCTCGCTGACTGGCACGTTATAGTAAGCTTGCCGAACGTCTAGCCTTGTTAATAACTTGCAATGTTGCAATTGCAATATAATATCCTTAATCTTGGGTAGGGTAAAATTGTCAGAGGTTGATCTTTGGTTCAATAACCTCAAATCAACTAGACGAACTCTCCCGTCCGACTTTGGCAAAAAACTAGTTGGGAAACCCCAATTGCTTCTCCCCCGCGAAATGACCCCCGCGTCCAATAATTTATTGATTTCCTCCCTTGCTTTCTCAAAAAGATGTGGAGCTATGCTTCTACTCCTCAATTGTATCGGCGGGCCGCTGACATCCACATGGTATGGGTAATTTGCCGCCAATTCGCACAAAATTTCCTCCTTCAAAGGACATTCTTCTCTCTCCCCTCCCCCCTCATCAACAGTGCAATCTTCATCCCCCCTTCCAATAGTACAATCCTTACTCCCCCCTCCCCCCTCCCCTATAGTTTCATTACTATCAAGTCGTGACTGAGCGACGAAGTTGTTCTCACAGCTGTCAAAATAAGCTCCGCCCCCTTTTCTCCGGTACTTTGTACAAATAAAGCGCCATCTTTTGAGCTGATCATTCTTTAAATCTAAATTAGGTGCTTTATAAGGATTTACGAACAAAACTTGGTACTTTCTAATTAAATCATTAATTAATTCATATTCGCAAAGCGGTATATTTAAAGAGACAGCGGCTAGTGGGAGGATAGAGTTCCGAACATGCTTGGAAAAATCAAAAGCTTCATTACAAAGAGAAATACTACGTCTCGTGTTGGAATCTAGTAAAAAATGGTACCTAAAGTCAATGATGAACCCGTGTTTTTTGAGAAAAGGCATGCCTAAGACATTGAATTTAATATCTGAAGCGTAGGCATGCAAGTCATAAGGTCTGCCCAACCCCAAGTCAACTTTAGTCATTATTTTTTTATAAATATGGATACAGCCTCCGTTCGCGGCCCTGGCACTCCCAATCGGGGCCTCCTCCTTATCCAATTCAGTAGCAATTAAAAGGTCGAGGCAACTCCCACAGTCTAGTAAATAAGTCTCATTGTTAGTTGCGTCCGAAATATAATACAATTTATCAAAAACTACTTCTTTAACAGCAGCAACGATTTTAGTTGAGTTGCCAGAAACTTCCACCACAGCATTATCAGATAAGTCACATGCATTATTTCTTAAAATTAATGATCCCTCATGCTTATCGGAAGGAAAAGAATCTCCTTCATCTCTAAAACTAATACAATTCATCTTCAGAAAGGGGATTTCGCCCCCTTCATTAATTACAAATTCATTTTTATCATTATTTTTATCAACAAGTATGGAGTCACAAGTCAGAATCGCCTCCATTCCCGCCTTCTCCCCAGTGACTGGGGTAGGGGGATAGGTTGACTCCGTCGGTGGAGGCAGCGACTCATTCACAAAGCTATTGTTTTCAAAAGTCACAGCGTTATTATTTTCAATACAATTATAAGAACTTACAAAACCGCTATTGCCATCACTACGACCATCATTCCTAGTTCTACAATCATTATTATTATTATTGCTATTATTGTTATTAACCTCATCATGCGTTGAGTTACAATTTAAAGTTGAAGATGACTCTACTCCTACTGACTCAGTGACAAGCGACTTCTGTGGGGGAGGGGGTGAATCACTAGGAATCCCCCCCTGCCCTTGATCATCCTTACAAGTGATATTTCACTTAAATCTATTAATATAATTAACATTTCCATCATACCCACGATTAATATAATTACAATTATTACTAAAATACCTATTACTATTATGGCCATTAAGATTAGCATGCTCATTATTATTATAGAAATTATTATAACCGACACGTGCATTATTATTATAATTATTATTGTTACAATTAATATTTTCGTTACCATAGCAATTATTATTATAAAAATCGTCAATACTATGGTTACTGTAATTTCTATTATTATAATTACGACTATAATTTCTACTGTTATTATGATTATCGTTATAATAACGTCTTCTACTATAGTTAAAATTAATATTTCCCCGCCCAAAATTTGATTTATTCATACAAGAATGGCAGGGCAAACAATCACAAAAATATCTACTTACAGAAGCGTCGTTCCCCCCAATATTCGCCCCCATCTGGCCCGGGAGTCGCCTCACGGACCAGCCTTTCCATTTTTTGAAATGTTGACGTTCTGTTGTGGGGGTGGAGGAGTTGCCGGGGGTTGCGATATCAAGGTGTACATTGGACAATATCGACCCTCACATCGAAATGAATGGTGCAAAAATTTCCTATGGAACCTACAAAGGCCTTCTGTACTAGGCCCAGCTGCAACGTTGTTATAAGTTGATCGGTTGAAATTTCTTCCTCTTGAATTTTGATCATTATTGGGGGTGGGGGAGTTCTTCGCATTCTGACACATTGTCTTAGCGAGCTCTATGACGCTCTTGGCTAGTGATCTCATCTCTTCAGCTGACTTTTCATGAGAGATTATCAGTCGACTTATCTCCCTCTCTTGGGTCGAAGTCTCTTTGTTGGGTGGCTTGGTGACTTTCTCTTCTGCTGGTCGTACGGCGTTCACCGATTGCCATTCGTTTCTACCCCCCGCGGGGGATTGGCGAGCTCCGTTTTGGGAAAAAAATTTGTTAAAAATGTCGTCGGCAATTTCAATTAATTCCTCAAAATCATGGTTCTTCTCTGTAGTCATGAGGGAGATCTGTAATTGCTGAGGCAATTGTAAGAGAAAGAGTTCTCTAATGAATCTGGCATCGTTATCCGTTATTGAATCGAAAGTGGATAATCCGAGCATTTCTTTTATTCTCACTGCATAATCGGATGGGAGCTCTCCCTCCCTCATCCCTGATCGAAAGACTTCTTCTATCTGCATTCTTAGCGATGGTGCATAGAGTTTCTCTATTACTTTTACTAATTTAGTATAACAATCATCTTTTAAGGGAAGTTTCAACGAATTTGTAATCTTGCTTGGTAATTTTGATGCCAAAAGTCTTACCCTCTCCTTTTGATCGATGATTTCATTAAGGTTAAAGATCATTGTCGTTTGCCGAATCCACTCTAAGGCCTCAAATTCGTTGAAGGGGGGAATAGCATTGAGGGGGAGATTCTTTTTTCTTCCTTTTCTCCCTAAGAGAGTGGGGGAAGGGTGACTCTTCACCAAGTTTGCTGCTTCATGCTCTCCTTGGATTCCGCTTTCCGACTCTGTCTCGTATAGTGACGAGTCACCTTCTTCATTTACCCCCTCGACAGGAGGGGCTACTTCTGGGGGAGTGTGATGGGGTCTTGACGATTGAGACCGAGTCACGATAGCTACGTTGCTTCTCTTCGTTTGAACTCTGAGCGACTTTCTTTTTAAACTCGGCATTCTTAACGGTTTTTTTTCTTTTGTTTAGGGGAAGGTTTTAGGCCTATTGTGATAGGGTTTCTTATTTCACTGTTTTTCCGGGGAATTTGTTTTTTTTTTTGTGTGTGTGTTTGTGTTTTGAATTGGCACTTTTTTTTCACTGTCTTAATTAGGCACTGTTTGAATTAATTCACTGTTTGACACTCTTCACATCAGTTAGGTATGGGTGTTCAAGGTTGCTAATGGGGTCACCATTCTTTGTAATAACCCTTTGACGAGTTAATACAGTGATAATGAAAAGGGGTAATTACTTTTTATTCCTAAGACTAATTAAATCACATAGTAGGTAATGATATCAATGTAAGAACAATTTAAAATGCAATCAATTTGTTGTTCAACACAATAGGCTAATTCACAGTCATTAATAAAATGGGTGAAAGTTAATATAACAAGTCCCTACAATCAAACACAATTTTCCGGTTCTTTTCAATGAGCCGAAGTTTAAAATGCGACCTCTTTTCTTGTATCTTGAGGCCTTACTGCCTTCCTTCCCTCGAAATGCCAGACATTTCGCGGGCAGCATTGCAGTGACTCACTCTCACAAAATAGTGCCATACAAAAGGTTGTTAAATATTTTTCATATATAATAAAATTAATAGTAGTTGACATACAGAGCTACTATGAGAGGTGTACATAATTATTGTGAGGCAGGAGTCACATACCTATATATGTATATATATATGTAATATAACCATATATATGTAATATATATGTATATAATATATATATACATAATATAATATATATATATATATAACAACCTTAATAACTATATAACATAACTATACCAGCTCAACTCTTTGCATGCAGCCTTAATAGCCAATAATATATGTAACTAGTATATAACATAACATATATAATAATAATATATGTAGCCAATAGCATATTAACAGCAATAGCTGCATGACAGCAGCTGCTATCTGCCTGCCAGCCAGTAACCAGCAGCCAGCCAGCCAGCCCAGCCTTGTATGTATAGCGCCAATAGTAGCAACCAGTACTGTAATAATAGCCAGCAACGCAGTAGCCCAGCTGCTGTGTTTATGTAACAGCCAGCAACCAGCCTTAATAACAGCAGCAGCAGCAGCTTGTAGCCAGCAGCATTTATAGCCATATAGCAGCAATATGTATATGCTGCTGTGCTGCTGCATGCTGCAATAACAGCCTTGTAGCCAGTAGCCAGCAGCAGTAGCCAGCAACAACAGCAGCAACCAGTATGTATGTAACCAGCATGCCTTATAACTAACAGCCAGCCAGCAGCAGCCAGCCCTTAGCCTTAGCCCATATGCTGTACTATGTAACTGTAGCAGCAGCAGCAGCGGCATAACTGCTCTTATACTGCTGCTGCTGCTGCTGCTGCTCTAATATATATATATATATATGTATTTTCTCTCTTGTGTTTTTATATACATCTATAGCATGATTTCTATCTCTCGCCATATTTATATCTGTTTTCATAACTGGTTCTGTGATATGATATACGATAGCGATGCGTGCATTATATATATTAACATATATATATATATATATATATATATATATATATATATATATATATATATATATATATATATATCTAATATATATATCAGTCTCTATTTGATGGCAAAAATTTACCAGTTGTCGTAGGGGAGGCTAGAGAGGTAGGGCTGTAGGCTATTGTGCAAGTTTGCAAATTTGCTTTTTCGCGGGAGAATTGCTTTATATATATATATATATATATATATATATATATATATATATATATATATATATATTTTTCTCTCTATGTTTTAAAGAGCATTGTTTTTAAAGTTTTGATTTACCATTGGTCTCTTTGATTTAATGATTTAGTGAAATTAATATCGTGAACATGTTTACTGCTATTAATTATATTATTATTATTATTGTGTGTGTGTGTGTGTGTGTGTGTGTGTGTGTGTGTGTGTGTGTGTGTGTGTGTGTGTGTGTGTGTTTATTTTTACGTTTTTATATTTTTTGTCCTATTTTGGAAAGTTTGACATATTTTCAGCAACGTATTTTCATTTAAAAGGAAACTTTGAAACATTTTTTTCTTTATTTTTTTTAAAAGAAACTGCCAAATTTTATATCAAGAGAATAGTTTGGTAAAAACTTTTACAATATATATATATATATATATATATATATATATATATATATATATATATATATATATATATATATATATATATATATATATAGAAATATATCTTAACTCATAATATATATATATACATATACATATACATATATATATATATATATATATATAACTTTTTAAATATATATACATGTTTAGATATAATAATAACTATATATATATATATATATATAAATATATATCTCTAGAAATATATATATATCTATATATGTATATGGCAACTATATATATGTATATGCGCCAATATAGCAACTAACAGCAGCAACAGCAACGCTCTTTAGTATGCTGCTGCTAATACAATAGCCAACGTAACCATGGCGCATAGCAGCATGTATAATGACGCGCTGCTATCAGCTCTTTCTTCTGTAGTAATAGCCAGCCAATAGCAGCCAACGCCAACGCCAACCAGCGTAGCAATAATAATATAGCAATAGCCTTAATAGCCAGCAGCCAGCAGCCACGCCTTACATATATATAATCTATAACAACTCCCAGGAAGGGCTTTCGCCCTGTCAGTTGGACCAGCATCTTCTTCTTATGGCCCGAAACGCTTAACCCTAGATCACTCTAGAAAACCATTTCTTGGCGCAATGGTCTCCGACGCCAGTCCTCGAGTTAACACTCTCAGGTAGGGTTTTCGCCCTTTCAGTAGAACAAGCATCTTCTTCCATTAGGCCTCAAAACTCGCTCTCCCAGAGCTCTCCAGATGATCTTGCTTCTAGGCGCATAAGATTCTAACGCTGGCCCAAGAGTAATACAAGCAAAAGGAAAGGACCGGGTTGCTAGCCCTGTCGCCCTATAACCATGCGAAGAAATATCTTCCTATAATCCGACATCGGTGAAATAAATATCCATTCATCTTTGGCCAAATTTCAGTTTTTGCATATCTTATAATTTAAATTCAAAATTGTTTTTTAATAAAAAGAACAAGCTATAAAAATTTGTTACTCCTCAGCTATTTTTGATAAAGTATCCTTTCTATTATTTATAACTATTGAAAGAGAAGCGAAATGAAAATTTTGTTGCTCCTCTTCACGGTTAAAATATTAATTTTGTACTGATAAAAGATTTTGGCTCATCAGTTTCCAGTTAAGCGCAAGCCAATTTTCGTCTAAAACCTACTAAATCGAACGAAAGGAACAGCAACGCTCATGGTGTTAAAAGTTTGAACTTTTTTTCTAATTAGTTAGTTAGTTATTGAAACAATAAAAAGTTAAATAAATTACTTTTTTTGTATATCACACAACGAAAGTTAAAGTAATGAACTAATTATTTTGAGAAATTTTATTTTTACTTTTTTTTTGTAAAATAAAACACAAAAAAAGAAGAATTGGCCAAATCCTAGATACGTACTTTTTTCTAAATTTCTGACACCTTTGCAATACAATTTTATATAACCTAGGCTAAGAATAGTGTGAGGCTTTGATTTTGCGTTACAATTTTTTGTAAAGAAAAAACATTTCTTTATACATTATTTAGCTTCAATAATTTTATTAAAGGAAAATTCTTTCAGACGTATGAATTTATTAATTCAAATATTTAGTACAATAATAATAATAATAATAATAATAATAATAATAATAATAATAATAATAATAATAATAATAATAATAATAATAATAATAATAATAATAATAATAATAATAATAATAATAATAATAATAATAATAATAAGAACCTCAGAAAAGAAGTTTAAAAAATTCCACTTAAAAACCATTTAGGTATCAAATGTACATTAATAACTTTAAAGAATGATTTTATGTTCTCCAAAATGCATGCTAGGGATGAGAATTTTATTAGAAATTGTATCGTTTGTCAAAAGAAATAAAACGACCAGAATGATAAACCAGGGTGACGTTATAAAGAGGTTTCTGAAAAATTTCAAGTTCTTAATAGTAAGTTAGTGAGACTGCCTTATAATAAAGGTTATAAATATCTATTTATTTTTATAGACAGGTTTAGCAAAAACAGCTTTGCTTTCCCTGAAAGAGGCCATGGTACAAGTCATAATTCATGTTTAATTTTCCGTTTTGTGATGTAGTTAAGGTTGGTGTCAAGAAACTTTTTATTGAGGTTTGTAATTTTTTTCAGAATCCATCACTTAGCCCTACATCAGTTCGAATCCCCATGCAAACGTGCTGTGAAAAACTACATGGAACATTAATAACTATTTTCGTTGCATGATAATTGATGAATCACAGGAAAATTTAGAGTGGAATTAGAAATTCACACCTTTCGCATTACCTTCTAATATTAGTTCTATCACCTCTGACGGTATTTCACCACCCAACATTGCTTATGCTCGATCAGGTTTATTTGCTCTAACACTTCAGATTATAATGGTTATTCAATAACGTTAGTCATATTGATGGTCCAAATACTCGCTCCGCATTCAGTGTAAAAGCATTTTTACCAAAGGGATTCATACAAAACTGTTTTGTTTTCGTCCAGGAAAAAAGGGTATAATTTAAAGGGACCTAGTCCGAAAGATATTCAGGTCCTTTTAGGGTCGCAAGAGTTATTTAATAAGAAATAACGTTTATATAAAAAAGCACGGAAAAGAGGAGGTCGAAAATTTCCGTAACGTTAAAGAGTATTTATTCTTAAATATGAAGAAAGTAACAAAGAGCACCCCAAAATAATGACTTGTGATTTTCTTTCAGAAGTGTTAAAAAATTCTTATGACATGGTGTTCTAAAGGTCAGTTTGAATAAAATTTATAGTCTTTAAGAGTGTTGAAAAATTGTTGTAATCATTTACCCTCTTGAGGTAAATAGACCTTTCTCTACTTTCTTCATTACTATACATGCTTGTAATTAGAATTAAGATACTTAATTTTAATCGAGTAAGCATTCAACATTCTTTTCTCCAGATTGTCATTTGTAATGCTTATGTAGTACATGTATGATACACCTGGTATTTAATCGTACTTTCTTGCTGATAAGAAGCTCAAAGTCGACATTTACATTGTTATGAGATGATTAAATTTCTGTAAGTAAAGTAAAGTCTCATATTCATTTGAATTTGTGAGATAATCACGGTCTTGTGGACTGGATGCTAGCTCAGCCTTGGGAGAGTTGAAAGCTTGTTCAAATTTACCTTGTATTCATGAATCAGGCACTTGTGCCAGATTATGGCTCTAGCAAAAACCGATTTTAATTCATAAAATATTAATTCTTATGTAATAAATGACGATAATTTTTTAAGTTTTATTTGACCAGTTTTATTATATAAAGTGTTAATATAAAGTTTCAATGCTTTTGTTAATAAAAGGAAAACTTTTTTAATTACTTTACTGTGAGGATTAGATTTGTCTAACTACACACACACAAACACACACACACACACACACACACACACACACACACACACACACACACACACACACATATATATATATATATATATATATATATATATATATATATATAAATAAGCTTATATATACTTATATATATATATATACTTATATATATAATTGGAGGCATAAAAAGATACTTTATTGATATTTACAGCCTTTAAAGTACTCAGGAAAATATTTTTTTTATATGAGGTAAATAAAAGATGTAAAAATATCCTGTTTAAAAATGTATTAGAGAGAGAGAGAGAGAGAGAGAGAGAGAGAGAGAGAGAGAGAGAGAGAGAGAGAGAGAGAGAGAGAGAGAGAGAGAGAGATCAAAGATAAAGCAAGCGAATTTGACCATTTCCAATGACCCTATCCAAAACTCTTAAACTCGAAAGAATGGAGATGAAGGAGCCCAGGAAAACTTAGAGAGAGAGAGAGAGAGAGAGAGAGAGAGAGAGAGAGAGAGAGAGAGAGAGAGAGAGAGAGGAGTGCCGAAAGTTAAGAGATAAGGAAGACGCTTCCAAATTCTAAAGCCAAAGTGAAACAGGAAAAAAAGTAAAAAAAAGTTTCCCAAGCATCTGTTAGTATCGCTTTGCTACGACATGCGATATTACGACACAAATCAATACCCCCGCCTTTAAGGGGGGACATTGGGGGAATCCGTAAATTTAACTTAGGACGGAGGGGGGGGGGAGGGGAAGATGAAGAAAGAATTCAATGAAATGCTTTATTTGAACTTACTTTTCTTTTTATTTTCCGTGAATTCAAATATAAAGATTTTTCTTTATACTGTAGAAAGAGGAGAGAGAGAGAGAGAGAGAGAGAGAGAGAGAGAGAGAGAGAGAGAGAGAGAGAGAGAGAGAGAGAGAGAGAGAGAGAGAGAGAGAGAGAGGAGGCAGAGGTAGGAGAGCTGGAGGGGTTGGGGGGAGTTTCCAGTTGGGGTATTGAGAGTTTCGAAACAAGATTTATTTGCCATGAATAATAATAGACTTATGCTTAGCTACCTTTTGGTTTAATTGGATTTAAAATTTATTTACTCTATCTCTCTCTCTCTCTCTCTCTCTCTCTCTCTCTCTCTCTCTCTCTCTCTCTCTCTCTATCTTTCAATCTATCTATCTATCTATCTATCTATCTATCTATCTATCTATCTATCTATAGTATATATATATATTTATATATATATATATATATATATATATATATATATATATATATATATATATATATATATATATATATATATATATATATACTTTAACTTTATAACATTTATATATATATATATATATATATATATATATATATATATATATATTATTCAGTGATATTAATGCCAGTGTGGGCCATAAGTAATCATACATAAGGTTTATAATATGTTTTTAAATTTTATTTTTCAGATACCTTTAAAAGATGCATTTGACGAAAGAGCAACGAATTGAAATCATATTGATGGCCGGGTCAGGAAGCAGTCACATTGTTGCAACGGAATTTAAAGGTAAACATGGAACGAACGTCACACACGACACTATGGCAAAGCTTATAAAAATGTTTCAAAAGAATGTAAATGTTGCGGATCAATAGAGAATTGGTCGAAAAGAACAGACACTTATGAAGGCACAACGAGTACGATACTCACTTTGCTTACACGGAGTCACCGAAAAGGTACGCGACGGTTGTCTAGTGAAAGTGATGTCAACAGATTGAGTTTCAGCCACATTTCGAAAGCAAATCGAAAGCATCTTTGCAAATTGCACGTGGCGCAGCATCTGCTTGAAGAAAACCCGGATAGAGGGATGGAATTTTGTGAATGAGTAGATTGACCGAGAGTGTAAACATTTCATCTAAGGCCTTGTTTACCGATGAAGCAAATTTTTATGTCAATTGGGGAGGTTAATCGGCAAAACGTAAGATTTTGGAGGAATATTAACCATTAAGGTTTTACTGGAGAAGTTAGACAAATATTCTCTCTCTCTCTCTCTCTCTCTCTCTCTCTCTCTCTCTCTCTATATATATATATCTCCTCTCTTCTCTCTCTCTCTCTCTCTCTCTCTCTCTCTCTCTCTCATACACACACATGATGCTGGTACATTGCTAGTGTTGACTGGGATATGTGGTGACAGAATTATAGGACCATTTTCCATCAGAGGAAATCTTAATGCCGAAAAGTATCTTCACATGTTACAAATTCCTGTTAAACGAGGACAGTGACTTTCCAGTTTACTTCCAGCAAGATTGGGCTCCATCCCATTATAATATTAAAGTGCGTCAGTGGCTAGATCAGCAGTTTCAGGAATCTTGAATTGGTAGGCGTAGACCTGTGGACTGAGTGTGGAGTGGCCTCCCAGGTCCCCAGATCTCACCCACCATGATTTTTATCTCTGAGAGCACTTTGTGTAAAAGGAAAAGATACGAGATATATCTTGAGGAACGTATTATAAACGTCATTACAAGCATAAATCCAGCTTTGCTAATGCGTGTTCGTCAACAGTGACAGACACGTATGCAGGTCTGTTTTGATCTAGTGGAGTATATTATATGAATAAAGCAGTTTTCATACTTTGTATTTTCTCTATGTATTTACTTTTCCGGCCTCACCCTTGTAACCTTAGTAGCCTTAATAATATATATATATATATATATATATATATATATATATATATGTTTCTTTATATTATATATATTCTTATATATATATATATATATATATATATATATATATATATATATATATATATATATATATATATATATATATATATACCATGATAAGAAAACTTCAGAACAACAATCTTCGAAAAACTATTCAAAAAATATTGTTTGTTGTTCTTTAACTCGAAAATCTTCTTCGAGGTACGCGCGCAGTGCGGTACGGACGAGCAGGACGATGCGCGAATTGTTTGCCAGAACTAGTTCGCGACACCAAAAGCGATCTCCCCTACTGAGGAACAATTTCGTGGGTTTTCTGATCAGATGATTTTCAATTGTGATAAAATCTAAAGAGAACAACTTGACCTGCGGTATTTCACCAGTTTTGCCTCACAATCACCACCCCACATAATGGTTCTTTATTAAATATTTACCTCTAATGTGAGCCATTTACTTTTAATAATCTATTGGGGTGATCGCTTTGGCGTTTGTGTGATATGTGTTCCTTTGAAGAGCCTAAGCTACCGCGAAATGGTGAAAGGAGTAGTTAGCACACACAAAATCGATCATTCCTCGCCAGCAGTTTTTGTGGTACGCTGATAAATTGATTTTCTGCCTTGATAAAAGCTAAGAGACCATTCAACTTGCCTGATTTTTAATTGGTCGCACATTCCTGATACACCTATCTGGGTCGCATTACCCTGTTTAAAGTCAAGTGAATGCAATTTGCGCAATTAACAAATATTGGATTCATTGCTTTCGAATTTACTGATGTGTCCTCTCCCTTTAAAGACTATGTGAACAACCTCAAAAAAGACCTTATCCACTGTTCTGCTCGTGTGTTTTTGCTCTCACTCACTTGCGTTGGATCGATCTCATAATAGAAGGCTCGCTTTGGTTTAGTGAACCCTCTGAAGATCATATTACTTTTCTCGACTAAGAAAACATATAAAAGTGACGATTTTGAAGAGCCAACAATTTCCCCGAACACGGTCTTAGGTGCTTTTTCGGCATGGAGTTGTCATCGCCCATCTTTATTTGTACCGGTACGCTTGCGTTATGAAGTGGTTCGATTTGCATTTCTTTTCAAAAATTGATTGAAATTCTTTTCATTTTCCGTATATTGCTTCATCTCTCTTTTTTTTTTTTTAAAAAATTGTCATAGCATGATAGCAAGCTATTATTATCGTTGGTGGAAACTGTACTTATGAAAATAAAGTCAAATACCACCTCCTTCGAGGATAGTCTGTATGATACTTTGCTCTATTCAATTCTCTAACCTCAAACGATAATCTATGCTCATTCTTTCTCAAACACACTCTTTCTTCCTCTATTTTCCTACACTAATATTCTCAAAGAATATTTTCTGATCATATCAACCATTAATCTGGACAGTGCCATTTTTTTCGTTCCTTTATTTTGCTCAGATATTTCTCCTGTAGGATTGCAAACCATATATATATATATATATATATATATATATATATATATATATATATATATATATATATATATGCTCATATATAACCTAACTATATATATATATATAGCAACTATAACTATATATATATATATATATAATACTCATAATGAATATATAGATTAAAGTTGATGAAGTCTTTGCAGAATGATGTTTGCTGATACCTTTAACCGATACCACACATTTTGCGTCTTTAAATTGATTTTGATATATATATATATATATATATATATATATATAATATATATATATATATATATATATATATATATATATATATATATATAACTAATAACTATTATATATATATATATATATATATATATGCATATATATATATATATAATACTGCAACGGGAAGATGCTTACCCGGGTTGACCATTATAGTTCCACCTGCAACTATCTCGATCTGGAATATTACAATGCATTAATTTATGAATGATGCAATCCACTCTTATGTTATTAGTTCCTCATTTAATCTTTCTGTTACAGACTCATATATATTTTCAGACTCTTTCTATTATGTTTTATTTTCTGGAAGCCATGTCTGCAACTCATCAAAATTGCATTAAATTGGGCTTTGATGGATTGGGTTTTCCATGTATTATTTCTTCTTCCCTACTAAGCCCTATACATGAGTCAGATTAATCTGTATATTATATATAACTTATTATATATATATATTTCTATATATATATATATATATATATGTAACTATAATGTATCTCTATACTTCTTTATATATATATTAGCAATAATAATATGTATATATATATAACTCTTTATAACTGTATGTATGTATATTAATATAATAGCAGTAATAATAATATATAGCATAACAACTTGTATATCGCTAT
>JABUQX010116448.1:50000-61524 GCA_015478945.1 Trachelipus rathkii | reverse complement strand
CCTAGACACTCCAGAATCCATTTCTCGGCGCACTTGGTTTGGACGCCAGTCCTAGAGTAAACACTCTCAGGTAGGGTTTTAGCTCTTTTAGATAAACTAGCATCTTTCCCATTAGGCTTCAAAACTCGTTCTCCTAGAGCTCTCCAGAGGATCTTTGCTTCTAGGCCAAAAGATCCAACGCTGGACCAAGAGTTATTCAAGCAAAAGGAAAGGACAGGGTTGCTAGCCTGTCGCCTATACCATGCGAGAAGTCCATATTGCTGACCGCGCGAATCTCACATTCATCATTTTCTTCCTTGACTGCGCTTGAAAACATCGAACAAATATCAACTAGAAGTAGATTCAATTGTTTGTAGTCTAAAATTATGTTCAGTTCTTCATAATAACAATAATTAAAAAGAATATTTCAATTTTCTCCTTTACAGACATATTTTAGTGAAAATCATATTATTAAAAATTATCCTTCTCTTATTTTTTTAAATATTTCTATTGACTATAATTTATAATTTAAGTAAAATTTAGTAAATTTGGTTAGCTAAGAAATTTTTACCCGAAAATCGATATTTTTGGATTGCCATTGGTTAGAATATGCTAGTTTATGTGAGGACCTACCCACCACTCCCACTACTTACATATTATTTATGAATATATTTGAGCACCTTTTTTTCCCATTCGACGAATGCAAAAAACAGCAATGGAAACACTAAATATCGTAATGAATTAGTATACATATAGGACAAACAGTGCTTCTATCATGTTTTTTTTTCATTTATTACAGTAATAAGATGCATAAAACACAAAAAGATTGCATAACTCATATGATCAATAAAATTACTCAGTTTTTGTGGTTGTTTAAAACGATAATGAACCAAGCAACTTCTTGACCATATAAATCAATACAACACTTAACAGATACAGTATCCTGAACTTGACATGTCTCTTTACTCTCAAAAAAGGATCCCTTTCAAAACTTACCTATAGTTTTTTAGTTACATGCATTGATGCTTTCGGGTTGCTGACCTATATATATATATATATATATATATATATAGATAGTATATATATCTATATATATTATATATATATATATATATATATATACTTATATATATATTATTTATATATATATTATATATATATATATAAAATAATATATATATTTTTGCAATTTTATATTTCTGTTATTATATTGTAGATCCATCGTCTATTTTATAGTGTTGAATTCGGGAAGTTCTTTTCGGGGCTGTATTAAATTCATATATGCTGTGCTGCCTTCATAATCAATTCTTACAACTGAAGCTTGTGTTATAGATTACTGCCTGTTCTAACTCCTTGCTGTGCTGGAAACAAATAGTCTTAAGTGGGTCATTATATTGTTGAAGATAGGCATTTTTAGTTCTTTATAACAGTGGTTCGGTAACTGTTTCGTTTTTCCAATCAATCATGTTTGAATAATCCTCTGCATTAAGTTAATGTTTTATCAGTTCAAAACTCTATGCCGTGTACCCCTTTCTTGCTTCGATAATATCCTGAACCTTAAATCTTTTATTATCTCTTATATCTAGTGTATCTCACATTAGCAAGGAATATATTCTAAGGATGAGCAAAGTACGAGGTTGTTTTTTAGTAACTCTCATAATCACTGGGATGTTATTGTCTGTTTTTTAAGTAGAACTAGGCCAAATTAATTTCAGCTCACATCGTGCATGGCAATGGATTTTATCCAAAAATTCACCCCTGGGCCGTAAACTGTTATTTATTATATTTGTTTACTAGATTTTGAGAGCTTTACTGGAAGTGTTGTAGAAAACGTTATAACAGTAAGATCATGTTTGCTTTTTGGTTAGCCATTGCATGATGAAGGTTCCTGAGGATTCTTGGGCTATGATAGCCGAATATATTCCTGAGGTTATTATACACATTTTATAAAAAAAATATATTTAGTGTATAATATATATAACGATACCTTCGGGGATGTCTTTAAGGGTGCTGTTTACATGTTCAAAATTAACAATCTCAATACACAGTTAAAATCTTGCTTAATTTTTTTTTTCCCAATTGAATTCCCTATAGTTTTTTATGGATTTGATGTTGTCCTCAATTTCATTGGATAAGTGTCTGAATGGAAGTTATTTGCATGTAAGAATGACCAAAATTTTAAAAAAAAAAAACCCCACTTGTAACGGTATAGGTATATATTCAATCATTCTCAAAAACGACACAACTCTTTTCAGTTGTTAAATGGAGTCATCGCCGAGAATTGCTTTAAGGGAATTTGCTATTAGAATCAATCATGAAAGTTATTATTTTATCAGTAATATATTTGGCGTTGCCAGTATCTGTCCAACATGAGTGATGTAAATATCATCTGGTTCTCTCACAATAATATAGTGTTTCTATATTTTAATCTTTTGTTTTTACTTTCTACTTCAAGTCCAGTGCATTCAATGTAGGAGTTTATTAAATTGCATTCATATTAAGCATTCGTTGTTGCAACACGTTTTTTCTCTCACATTTTCACCTTTTTCTATCCAACTATATTTCTTTCATTCAATATCCCTAGATCATTAATGCGAAGCATCACATATCAGCAGTTTACTCGTGAGCTTAAACGATCCTGTCAGCTGTTATGCTTAAATTATTTATGCCTATATCCATTCCTGAATATTTTCTTAGTTCAAATTCTGCAGGAAAGTATCGTCATTTCCGCTTTTCTTTTTTCATCATCTCTAAAAGTTCTTGGGGTCACCATTTGGTTGAAGTTGGAATTTTTTTCGCCTTGTTGTACTCTAACTGACTACTACTACTACTATACTATACTACTTACTACTACTATGACTACTACGTATACTACACCTACTACTGCTAAAACATCCCTACCTAATATCCAGACTTGACAACATTTTTACACTTAAGGGGGACTTTCAATTTTCAGGCGTTTCTTCTTCTGCACTGTTATGCTTTTAACTGGCCCCTATTGATTTTTTCCTTTCTTTTTGACCTACAAATGATTCCCATTCATAATAGATATTTTAATTTTGCATCTGCAATCAGTTCTTTGGATTTTTTTCATAACAGCATGTGCAAATGTCAATCATCTTATTATATAATTGCTTTACTACAGCTTTGAAGTCATCATTTCATCTGCATTTATGGAGTCTTATTTTAGTTTCAAGCGATTCTTGAGTCTTTTAATTCTTTAAAACTATTTCCTTAATGTGTTATTGGTTGGAAAGAACTTTGTCCAAATGGGTTCCACGCTTGGAACAATACATATAACATCTTTTAGTGTTTTTACCACCTATTGAAGATATGTTCTCTATTTGTCATAACAATTGGTATGCACTTCAACATCTGCTTCTGAAGGAGTCGCGAGTGCGGGAAATTCACATACGAATCAAACATTAAGCCACATAGTGTATCGATTACACATTTTTTAATTTCTAATTTTATTTTTAACAAAAGAAATTTACTATATTTATATAAATATATAGTAGATATATAAATTATAATATATTATTATATATTATTATATATATTATATATACTATATATTATAATATACTATATATATATATATATATATATATATATATATATATATATATATATATATATATATATATAAAGTATTATTTATATAGTATATATGTGTGGTGTGTGTGTATCGTATTCCGTAATCTTGCGTAAATTGTATAAAGGATTATGTTAAGTGCAACCAGATTCCGGTGCACAATTTATAAGAAAATCTTGGTTTACAAGAAGTCCCTGTTTTAGTTAAAAAGTAAATGTTTGCCTGTTGCAACAGCCGAATAATTGTTTCATTCTTTTTTTTGTATTATTATCAACGTCCAGGTGCTGTCCCAACGGACTGAGTGCCACTGGCAGAGAGGTCAGTAAGAGTAAAGAGCCCGGAGAGCAAACACTTTGACACTCTCTCGATCCAAATTGATACTGCTAATTGGAGTCAGATATATAAAGTTATTTAAAAAAGTAACATTTATTTTGAACAATAGTGAATGAACGCATATTACTACTTGTGAAATAGTCATAGAGTTAATTAATAAGAAATAATAAAGAAAGCGGTTTCGCTATTTCAAACCATCTATATTATTTGCTATATCAAGGTGATCTCTTAAATAGGGCCAATAATATTATAGAGATCAGTCTGTCTTTGTACATAGTTTTAGTTGGATCCAGACAGTGACACTTGCCTTTTCTGATCTGGTGGGGCTAACAATTTAAAAAAAAAAGTGGTGATAGTGGAGTCTGAAAAGTGCAATAAACAATATAGTGCTAAAGTAAGCTGTTCATATACTGAAAAAAGAAAAGAAAACAATTAAATAAGTCTTAGTGCGTTGGTACAATAAAATTTATAAAGGCTTTTATCTTATTTTAAAAAAATTTATTAATAACGAACTTAGCGTGAAGCAATCCGTAATTTTAAAAAGTCGCTAGTTCATTTGAAAAAAGAGCGCGCCCCATTTCAAATATTATCACCGGCAATAAAAAAATCTGTAAAAGAAACGAGCAGAAGAGATTTAACATGGCCTAGCCATAAACAGAATACCCCAGTTAAGACAGTGAGGGGGAGGGGAAAGTCAGATACTACGTTCAAAAACATTCTGCAAAAAACTGTCGGAACGTTATCTCCTCTTCCCAAATCTCCTACTAGGAAGTAAAGAAATTCCGAATTCGGATGGGAGGAAGTCAGGACCGCCACTCGCTACGAGCAAGATTGTTACCCCACAGTCGTCTCCACTCCATTGATGGCAGACTCCAAAGACCAGTCTGCCTATTTTTGGTGCCATTCCAAACTTAGATGTGGCGTAATATATTGAACCTGGTTGCACACGACACTATAACGCTATTCAATCTTAATATGATTCAAAAGAGCGCGTGAGAATATAGCCTCTGTCCTCCCACATGATGTTGTAAGACATCAAATTTCCATTGCGGTTTAGATGGCTTTCAAATTGAATTGCGGCCGTAGAGGAAGTTACTCTCACTAATTCTTAGAAGTCAATCAGTGAGATTTCAAAAAAGAGAAAAAAGAAGAACTCCCTTCAGTTTACTTGGCGAGAGTCCGTGATATTATAGGGAAGAATAGAATTCGATCTGCTTGCTGAACAGTGCTCTTTTTTTCCCGATTGTTTATTAATGAGCTTTCCATCTCGCAACAAGAAAGCCTATTGGGACTCTGGCAGACGATGCAGTCTTGAAAAAATTTACAAAAGTGGCTGATAACTGTTGTTTATAAACACTTTTATAGGGGATAATACGAAACCCCTATAAAAGAAGGGGAGATAATATTGGGGGGAGCCGTGATCATCTTCAAGGAGAACATTTCCCGACCCAAGAGAGAGGATAAGAGAGGAAAGTTGAAAATACAAAATAAACAACAATTCCCGGTTTTCAGAAGAGGCTAGAGTAAACAAAGAGTTCTTTCAGAGATGAAAGCCTTCTCAAGTGTCACCAAGGGTTCGCAGGCAGCTGGGCGAAGGCCGGCTGCCAAACGAATCGAAGAGAAGAACAAACCATCATTTCAAAATAGAAGAAATGCTACTAGGGAAGTAAACAAGGCAACACTGTAAGCACGGAGCTGTTGGGCGAATTGTGTAAAACCACACGCCAAGATTTTAATCGAAGCTATTACTGGCCATTTTTCGGAATTTTGTCCATGTGTTCCTATTCGGTTTCCCGCAAAATCGAGAAAAGTAGCAAGCACTGAGTCAAACCTCAAGAAGGCTGGAAACGCATCAGAACCCTTCTCGCACAGGAGTTAGGGGAAGGAAAATATTTTAAATGAAAATGATCGTATTTTTAATTATCGGGGATTTTGCCGTGTAAATAGTTTTCATGGCGTCAACTAGTAGGGTTTAATAATAAAAATAAATTATTTATGTAAAGGCTATATAGTAATTATAGGGTATAATATAATAATAATAATAATAATACTAATTCATAATATAATAATAATAATAATATATAATAATAATAATATAATAATAATAATAATAAATAATAATGATAATGAATGATGAATTGATGATGATGTACTTTGAGTAAATTTTAGAGTACAAGCAAGGCACTCTATTGCATGTACAAGAGGTTATCCTTCTTCCACGAAGCATCCTGAAGTATTTCGACTATTGATAAGCAGTATCGATGTAACCTTACGTGCTCTCTGGCTTTAGCGGCTCACAAGATATGTTTACTACGGATGCTCCGACAGGGAAGTCCGTCATAATAATATTTCTGTATAATAATTGTAAAGGAAAATTATTAACTTTATTACTATTTTTTATTAAAATATCAAAGAGAGTCTTTATTATCAACTCCGGTAGCGAGATCAATTTGATTCCTAGGGATGGGGACGATAATATATCGTATTGTCAAATTAAAGCGCCAATGATTACCGTAAATTGATATACTCTCGCCGAAAATTTTACAATGATTTTGGTTTAACAGAATTATAAATGTGAATTCTAATAGAATTATAAATGTGATTTCTAGCTTTAAAATTGCCAATTTGCAGTCTTCAGGAATGCCGTTTCTAAAAAAAAAAATTCATTTTAATATTAATTTTGAGTCAGATATGTTAACAGATAATAGATAAATGAATGTAATAAAAAAAAATTTGCTTGTGATAAACAATTTTGATAAGAGATAGGTTTATTCATACATCTCTCTCAATTTTTTCTTTGTAGTCTCTAATAATCTACTTTATATATAACTAATAATTAAATAATTATGTATTTGAATTTAAACATTTATTTCGTTTTATTATTTGCCGGAAAATTTAAATGTTCGTAAAAAGCAACTTAGCATTTAGGAGATTGTCAAAGAATTTGGGAGGAGGGAGAACGATGGAGTCGAACTTCAAGAATAGAAATGGTGGGAGTAGACATATCTTTTTCCGGGGGAGTGGGCGTGAGAGGAGACTCTAATTCCAACTTGCTATTATTGAACGAAGATAGCTCGCTCTATTCGCTTATAAGCTAATATAAGAGGTGCGCCGATAAAACTTAAAACTCGCGAATTCCTCTAAATTATTCGACGAAACAAGAGGGAGTATATAAATGTTTGTAGTAAAGAGAAAGTTTTAAAAGACGCCATCGGAATGGAGTTTTCAATCAGGTGTGTTAGAAAGAATGGATGGTTCGTAATAGATTGTGAGAATCGTAGTACTTTAGAAGCTTAATTTCGTTTGTAGAATTACGTATTTTGCTCAGCCTATAAAAATGACTATTGTAGATGCGCTTCATGGAGACAAAATATAAGTAAACCTTGGTGTGACGAACGCTTTTATTTAGCATTGGCAGAAGTGATCAACAATATTTTTACCAGTAAGACTATCATCGGTATTTTTCTTAATAGCAATTACCGTGGATTTAAATTCGGTTTGTGTTTCATGTTTGAATTTTTGACATATATTACTTCAGGCGAATTCCCGGTCTGCACACGTGTATTCTCGATGACTTTGATAGGTTTACTAAAGATTTATCGACCGAGTCCGGTAGTCTTAAAACGAGTATTTTGAGAGGTTAATTTATTTTAAATTGTCATTAATTAGAAGAAATGCGGAAATTTTGGTAAAAAGGTTTTTACTTAGTTTTGATTATGACTAACAAAGGGTATTTCTCCCCTGTCGGAAAAAACGTAGGGATAGAATTAATGTTCTCGCCGTCAACCATAAGAAGTGCTTCGTTTGTTGGAGATTTCAAATTTTTACTGCGAATATACGTTTGTTTTTACAATCTTAACGTCTGCCTTTGCTATAGTTATTTGAAGGAAAGAATTGCGTCTAACAAAAAATCTTAATTGGTCACCCGTTTGCTGAGAAGTCGTTTTCTAGTATAAAGCAAGCTATCGTAACAGCCTCACGACTCAAGTCTCCCGGCCATTCGATACGCATTCAAAGTTTACTATATTATGCAAATAATTAAGCTGTTAGAACACAGTAATTATGATCGGAGATGATGAGGTAGGCACTACTTTTGCTTTTTATAGTGAGTCTTTTAATACAACAGAAAAAACGATATTTGCCGGTAAATAAGCTTTATTAGGATTAACAAAATTATTTAAGAATATGGGTCAATTTGGCGGGAAGCCTGTTGCATATCTGTACGTTGCTCACGCGCGTTGGTGTATTAAAATAAACATGCTATATGATGTACAAAAATTTAAATTTCTTCGTTTTCCACTCGAAATATGGTCAAAGGGAAGGATATGTAAGTAAAATGTGTTATTAAAATATTTCTTGAAGTATTTTTTTTTTAAATGAGGGTGACATAGGAGAAAATGCAGTTCCAAATAGTGTAGTCTGTGACTCCACCCACCGAGTCGCTACGGCCAATGAGCAATCAGCTGAGGGGACTATTACAGCTTCTGACGTAGGCGCTATTACTTGTAAGGAATGAAAAGGCAGATAGACTGTCTGTTCGAAGAAAACAGCAGTTGCGCTGATTACATTTAAATAAGCAACGTTGTGTGATAGAATGCTAAAATATCAGTCTCGCAATTTTTAACTTATTTACACCTTAAATAGTTCCAAATGGGAAACATAGTCTTTAACCATGTATGTCATAAGTTTTTTATTAGACTTTAAATAATTAAATATATTGCTGAAGTTTGACCTCTTTTTAACATGTAAACATTAAAATTTTAGTAAAAAGTTAAAAAAATTTAGTATTTTTGTTTAATTTTTTTAAATTACCATTTTTTCATTTCCTTCCCATTCATCATAATGTATTTTGATGATGCTTTAAACTAATTTTCATATTTAAATTTAAATATTTTATCGGAAAGGCAATGCATAATATGCAGTAATGAAGAGGTGATATCCAGTCATCTCAATAATATTAATAATACTCAAAAGGTGCAAAATATTTTTCCATATGGCGAACATTGTTTTTCATATACAATTTTCTGAGTATTGATGAAAATGGGTACATATTCAAACGCGTTCATGGCACAATTTCTACAAGAGACATTGAGTCATACGATTTTGTGTCAGATCGTATATATATATATATATATAATATATATATATTAGAATATTATATACTATATATATATTATAATATATTATATATATAAGATATAATTATATATATATATATATATATATATTTAAATTATAAATATATATAATATATTATATGTCTGCTTACTGAAGGAGATGTTTAATAAATTAATTGAATCTTTGATGTTATCGGATATCACAGCCTTTCTCTCATACACATTGATTGACTCCGTTGTCCTTTACTTAGTAAGTTATATATTTATTCTAAAAGTGTTGGGAATAAGGTCAGTAACATTTTAAGCATACATTCTAACTTTCTCAGTGCTAAGTAAATTTAATATATTTGTGCAAAAAATATGCTTGTTAAAATGGAAAAACCAGAGCTGACGAGTCCCTAGCTCTTACCATGTGATTTCCACTGTAAATATTTATTAGAAAAAACCGCATCAGATTGTTTTAAAATTTGGGGAATTAGCTACAGAATCAGGTTACCTTTAGATGGAATATGCATTGGAAATAAAGTTGAACAAAGAGATCAATTGGGTTGGTCCAAATGTGTTTGAAAAACTATTGAGAGCTGTAAACTACTAGTTATTTATCAGCGCTCTCTATGACATATTTTTTACATCACATGCATTTGAATCAATGGCTGTCCGAAAAGGATTTAGAAGGTACTGGCACAAAATGACAATCATCTTCTAATGTCCTCTTCCAGACCTAAACAGATTGATAAGCAAAGAAGAGGGAGACACCTTTGTCGTAGATGGATGTAAATATATACTTGCAACTAATTTTAACCAAGGCTTGAACCATAATTCGCAACGTGCACCATGGTCAAGATCGAAAAGCAATGTATATTTGTGAATCAACCGAGCCTTATAAGCGGCTTATTAATTCTTTTCGTGGGAGAGAGTTGCTTTCTTGTTTCCAAACTATTAGCTAATACCTGCACAGATTGTTTGAAAAATGAATATTCTTTTTTAATTGTAAACTGCTTTTCCAGTCTCAGAGTAGCAGTGACAAATTCATTAGGAACGAGATAACTTAGATCAACTCCAAATTTGTTAGAGCGCGTGTGCTTCAATACTAAACATCCACGGTCGTTGCGGTTGCGAAAGGCCAGAACATGAAGTAGAAATGCCAAAATTTTCAGGATTTTCACATCATCGTTGAGACTTGGACGTCTAGGACTCTGTGTTGTATGACAAAAAAAAATCATAAAGAATGAAATATACAGATGGCAATGTCTCCTCACCCAACTGTGGTTCAATTCTCTCCATCTCTTTCTCTCCCATTTTATATTATACATATATATATTATATATATATATTATATATATATATATATATATATATTATATTACTTATATTATATGTATCATTCTAATATATATATCATATTTATATATATGTCAAGCGAAATGCTTTATCCCTTAAGTCTTTCTATCTATCTATCTACTCTATCTCTACCATTTGATTCTTTAATTCATTGCATCGACCTATAGGTGCTAATCACTGTTCATTAAATATTCACATCTCTAGCAGAACATAAAAATTATAGATAGTCTATTATAGATTTGAAATTTTGCCTAAGGATCTTTACATATCTGTCACGGCTCACAACACACATCCTGGTTAGATCATGTTGTTTGTTCTATAACTTGAAGGAAGATATTAACGATGGATGTAACAATCTTATATGATTACTTGTTGATAGGGTCACTATCAACGTGTCTTCTCGCAGTCTAGTGTCAATCGAAAAGAAGATATAAGAAGACCTTGACGTAGATTTGTTTTTACTGAACAAGCTAAACTGGACCTAGGAACACTTAATGCATAGTAAACTAACTTAGATCAATTTAGTGATATTATAAGAATCTTAAAACGAAGGTTATACACTGCTTAAAAATATGGCTGTAAAAATTGAACGACCACCTCAGATCAAGATAGATGTGTTTTATTGATTCTATATGTAATAGATGCACGAGCTAGTGAAAAGATTTCTCTAAAGGCTTAAACATTCAAACATCGCCTTTTCATCTCTATACCTAAGATCACTGAAAAACGTTCATCGGGATGCAGTTAACAATTTATTACATGGAAAAATAAAGGAAGAAAGTAACAGGAATAGAATTTGACAATATGAAAAATTTAAGAGCAAAATTTAAATACGAGTTTAAAATAAAATGTAGAAGCTAGTCAGAGGTAATGAGGACACTGAATGCTTTACAGAAAGTTTTTAAAACAAAGAAATGATAAATTTTTGGAACCAAGTTACTATTAATCATGATGAAAAGAAAATACCTACCCGGACATTAGTAGTGAATATGATGGAATGTTTATAGCAGAGAAGTTTTCACCTCAACAAGAACTACTGTTTGATGAGAAAAACTATGCCAGTTCTAATGACATTTTATTACAAAGAACTCTGCATGGAAGAGTGTATGACATGTTTTAGTGCTAGGAGAATTAGCGGCGATTGATTCATTAATGAAAC